>JFZS01000084.1:0-86217 GCA_000709145.1 Balansia obtecta B249
CAATGTCCCATTCGTTTTCTTGCGCCGTCGCCGTTCCCCGTTGCGTATCGTCGGCTTCCCAGTCTCGACGGCCTTGCTTCCTTCTAAGAAGCTCGCCGCGGAGGGCTGCGCGAGGCTCACAGTCGCTGGAGGGGTCCTCGTGTTTGTAATTTGGCTCCGATGACAATGATGATGGTACTACGGGTCGTGAGCCGCCGGATTGGGAGAAGACGCGGCCGAGAGTGCCGAGCCATCCGCGTCGAGGCTTCGTTTTGGATGGTGAGGTCGGAGGAAGAATGTTGATATCTTCCTCTTCTGGTTCTTCTTCCTCGTCAGCAGCGTTATGGACCGGGTGCGCTCCGCTCAGCAAGGCCGGCCCTTCGGCTTGAAGACTACCGAACCCGGAGCGCGCGGTGTTGTAGCTGCTCGACGAGCTGCCGGACTTGGGATAGTCACCTCCTGAGAACATGCCGGCGAGAAAACCGCTTGGTGAGGATCGCTTATGCGACTGCGACCTGCGCAGGCTATCGGCGGCGCTGCGATTGGACTCGGATAGATTCGAACCACTCCTGGATTCGTCGTCTTGCAAGGCTGTGGAACGGTTCGAGTTTCGCCGCGTCGGCGAGATACGGCCTTTGCGCGAGTAGTTGTACCTGTCGAGCAAGGAGTCTGCAGCGTCCACATCGGAAACCCAGTCCTGCACGTCCGGATCATAGTGGCGATGCCCCTCGGGACGGGATGCAGTAGGGGACTTGTTCATGGCTGGGAAAACAACTGGCGGTGCCGTGGCGGTTGGCGTCAGGAACGGGTCGGAGTGATCTTCTGATGTAGGTGTCAACGGATCCGCCGGGTTATGGTGCCTGTGATGGCCATGGTCCTCTTCGTCGTCTTCCATGATGGGATGAATGGTTCCAAGGGGTGAGGCGAAAGCGCTTCGCGACACAACTGGCTTCCTTGCGACAGCCGTGCGCTCTTGGCCATCGTCAAGTGAGGCTCTTGCACCACGAAGAGACTCATAGCCCAGGGATGACTCTCCTACCGTAGCTCCCATGTATCTGCCCTTCTTCTTGGACGGCAGATACCAAGAGTCTACATCGTCCTTTTCCGACATCTCATCTGCGCGATGACTGAAGAGGCGCACATCCTGCGACATGGACTTGGCGGCTTCTTCCCGAGACTTTCGGCGCCTCTTGAGGCGAATCCTCCAAAGCCATATGGCAAGGATAATGCCGAGTAGCAAGCCGAGGCCGAGACCTAGGCCCAAGCACAATCCCAGACGCTTGGATTGTCCCGGATCATCGCTATCTGGCGCTTCATGGCCTCCTTTGCCAAGCGGGAGTTTTCCCGGACTAGGGTTTGTGTACGAGTTCGACCAAGTCATCGACGTCGCGTTGAAGAAGCGCAACGCACCACTACCGCCTGCCGATGCCTGCCTTTTCGAGCTGCTCCCTCCTTGCGCCGACGTTTCCCAGCCGCCGTACAACATCATTACATTCCCCGGAAGCATGGCCGCTCCGTGGCCATAGACCCCTCTCCCGTCAGGTTGCGCTTCCGGAACAGCCCATTTCCAAGACGAGTATGTTTGGCTTAGCTTCAGGACCATGAGTTGTGGCTCAGCGGGAGTATTAATGTCGCCAACCCAGCCACCCATGACAATAATGGATGTCCCGTCCCCTGTCAGCACAGCAGTGTGGCCAGAGCGGCTGTCTATCTCTGTCGAGGAGCCCGGGCTGCCAATGTTGATGTAGGTCCATGACTGCTCTGGAAGATTCCACACCGCTGCAGTGCTCATATTGATGAACGCCTGCTGGGTATGACCGCCTAGAAAGACGAATCCGGCTTGCTGCGTAATCGAGCCCGATATGTTCGTCGCCGAAGGAGGGAGTTGCGTAAGAGTGAATCCAGCCATCGGGTAGCGTGGTCCAGCCGTCGATGCCACGCCAAGCGAGTATCCAGTATCTGGAGCCTGCCTACTCGGCGCCAGGCTCGTCATGGTCTTGGTGTAGTTCGCTCGGGACTGCCAGGTGGACGAATTTGTCCCAGGCTTAGTGCACATGCCACCGTAAGTGTAGATGGTCGGCTGATCCATGGTCGGCGCCAGCTGCGATGAGAAGGCCAACGTGCCACCGAGGAAGTATGGCCCTCGTGAGGAGCCTGTGTCAGCGGTGGTCGGTGTCATCGCCTTTTCGCTCCATGTGCCGCTCCGTCCGTCGCTGGATGAGTCTGCGTAGCTCCATAGCGAGCCCGTGGTGCCATCGCACGCTCCCGAATACACGACTACCGTTCCATTGCCAGTTCGCGCCGCTCCAAACGCCGTACTCGCTGGTTTGTCCTTGAGAAAGGGCAGCTCGGTCGTGATGCTCGTCAACTGCGAGTCGGCGCCAAGTGAGCCCGAGTATTTGAGTGCTGAGAATTGAACACCTCCATCATCGCTCTGAGCGAATACATAGGCAAGTTCTGCTCCGCTGCATGTTGCCTCGTCCAAGCAAGCTGTCGGCATGAGAATCTGCGTCGGCACGTACGGAAACATATGCGCTGCCACGGCCGGAATCTGTAATATCGCAAGCCCAAGAGCGACTGCGCCGATCGTGTTCTTCTTTGGCCACGATTTGACCATTTCTCGTGCCATTTTATTGTTATGTTCTTTGTATCCTCAGGAAGATCCGTCGCTCGTTCCCCTCCCTCGTCGACGACTGTCTGCAGTTGTAAGTGATAGCCTATGTCGAATACGGATGTTGTGTTTTCGTCGTACGTCGCTCAAACCATTGTTGCGGTGCCTGCGCGCAGACTTTGTACGGCAAGAGTAAAAGGGCAGCTTCAGCCGAGCGTGAGCCGAGTACAATCGAATGAGGCGCCAGAGATGACGATCACGACGGTAACCTTGTGAGGCTGTCCCTCCCCGAATCGCCCCTACCACAAGTGGTCCAGAACAAAAGCTTTGTTTGCGCCGTCTTGTGAGACCTGTCCGTTGACAATCTGACACCGTGTTCCAGGAATTGTCTCTTCTGTGGCCAGCCCGCACCGAGAGTTGCTCCGTTCGGCGACGTAGCAAAAGAAAAAAGGACGGTGATTCCCCGGTTGATCTCGCGCGGGTGGTATCGAAATAGGATGACTCTTTTACATGTGCAGTCGGCAAGCCAAATCAAGAAGCTGGAACGGCTTTAACTAAAAAGGCGCTGAACTTTCTCCCCTGGGGAAAGCCGTTACCGTTTCAAAAGTATATACAAGACGAACGCCTGGTCCAGGCTTCAAACGACAAGGTCAAAAACATATAGACAGACAAGCTGGGAGAAGACAAAGTTTAAGTCGATGGTGGGAAATGCAAATGCAATGGTCCAAGCCCAGTCCCCAAGCTAACGATCAAGTAATCGAGCGTCCATCCCGAGCAAGCCTTCGCCCAGTAGTGAGGGGTCAGTTTCTTTGTAATACGCCGCAAAAGTGCATGGCTGAAGCTGTCGAACCAGCTAGCCTTGGTTCGAGGTCAAGGTTCACAGATGGACATGGTTTATCGTGTGGGCGAAGCGGCTATCCACAGCGCAGGGGACCACCCAATTACGAACGTAAGTTGTACGGGGTGATGAAGGTCAAGTGGGTAGGCGTCCCAATGAGCGCAGGGTGAGTAAAGTGGTAAAACGGTGATGACGAGACCGGGGGGTTGGGATGTGCAGGGGAGCAACGGTGCGTTGTTGTTGTTGCGCGTTGCCGAGCAACGGGCACCCTGCATCTGGCATCCGGGATCCTTAGGCTGCGGCAGACTCGATGCCGAACGGTGGGAAAGGCCGCCCGCCTGGGTTTGCTCCACCGTTGGTGCGACGACAATGCACGGGATGCAATTGGCTTTTATCTTCGCGCAGTGCGAGTCGTTCGTTTGCGAGTTTTGGAGAGTCGTAGTCACACAAGTAGCTACGTGCAACCACGGTGCGGTTGAAACGCAGTGCAGTGCTAGAATTAGCAGAAGTTCAAAGTTCAGAAGTCGCTCTTTCCACAAGATGACGACCTCGACTTGTGGCTTGGATACAGGCAGAGCACGTGACTGTGGTCAGGAACCGAACCACGGATGCACATGATGCATGCAATTGTATCAAGCATCATAATCACGTCCAGCCACCCCGTCCATACCGCGGATTCACATATCTCGTATCGCCACAAAGACAAACATAACCTTTAATCGGCTAATCGGGTATGCCGGTTGCATGGTAATAACCAATAATACAGAAAAAAGCAACATGATCAAGTGCATTAGCGTATAGGTTAAGTCCTCAGTTAAAGTCCGGATACACTGCAGTTGCCGGGCATTCCCTTGCTCCTACTTATATAAAAAGGGGCTCTTCTACTCCAAGTCCTTAGCAGAGTGCTAGCTACTTGGTGCGGCTATGTACAAAAAACATGCCTTTGCCCAACTCGAAACGCGTACGCTTATACCAACACCCCTATTAAGCTACCAGACGCATAAAATATCCTAGCTTCTACAGTCGTTATCGACAAAGTGATGAGTAATGACGCCTGCAACGGATGCTCAAATCTATTCTAACGATGTATTATCTTACGAAGACTGTATTACAAACCCAAAATAAAATACATGCTTTTGCGGGCAGTTCAAAAACAAACATCGGTTGTTCATAGGGAATTCGGGATCCTGTTCAAGCCCCATTAGCCGACTGATTACTCTGTAAGGGGGCTTCTAAAGATTACCAAGAGAATATATACCATTACCCAGCACAAGACATCACTTGTTTTAACGCGGGATTGACTCCGCTCGTGATGTTACTTTGAGATCGAACGTTGGATGTGTTAAAGTCAGACTGCTAGTGCTAGTGAAGCAAAAATAGACGGATATAGGGATCTCTATATCTCTGGTTGTCTACAATATGTTGGCAGTTGGAACCACCAGTGCACTTTGGGTTAGGGGTCACGCAATATATTCAACTCATCATGGCCCCTATCCGCGCCGTACCGAGCGCGAATCGGACGCACATCTAGACTTCCCGATCGCATAGAAATCGACCCGGTCCCTGTTTCATTTTCCTTGTCTGGCGTCGGCGTAGCGAGCGGGTGCCCTTGACAACGGCAAGCGGCACATGCGGATGCTAGCGCGATACAGAGCCACGCATTATCGCCCTTTTTATATCCAAGGCAAGCTAGACCGCGACAAGTCCGTGTATTCGCGAGATGGCAGCTAATCCAGATTCGCAATTCACCTGTTCATGCTGGAAACGATTATTGCTGAGTCTACTAACGAAGCATTGTGACTTGAATGAAAGAAGAGCTCTGAACGCGCCTCGCCGTTGACGAGGACTAGCTGATGCGACTATTCAGGCCAGAACCTATGGTATCCCGGCATGGCTCCGTATCTGCCACATTTCAATGCACGGTCACAATGACCCATGTTGACTCCATAGCGGGCCTGTCTTTGCGGCATAAATCGCGCTCCCAGGTGGCTATCATGTATTTGGTAAGTGGCTACGAAACTAGCGACTATAAACATAATGAGCATGGCGTGGCACGCACCAGGCCTTCAGCAACCAGACAGAACTTACACAAGAGGTCATGTCTGTAAGGGCACTGTGTCTGGCTTGACAGCCACGTGTTAGTTATGTCACGATCCGCTCCCGGTTCGAATAGCAAGGCGTATACGATGTATCCCTAGTATATCGAATGGAGTATGTAGTTGGGCCCCAATCCAATTTAGCTCCATACCTACTCTGTCAACCACTGCATCTTGACTGAAATTAATCAGCCTACGTAGTGTAGTGTAGCCTCTGACCACAGCAGTCCTCTGCATCTGTAACCCACGGCCCTCAACTTCATCCACGAACGGAAAAGAAAAGAACGCGTCCATTGTCCCTCGATTCGCAGACTGTCTTGCTCCACTCATACGTCCAGCACGCATGAATCGCCGCGAGGGACTCTTGTGGCTTTTCCTAGAGGGGCGGACGTGGCCGCTTCGAAAAGACTCCCCGTCGCTGCTCCGCGCGGCAGGGGTTCGGGACGCACAGTGGGCACCGTGGGACAGCATACAGACATGTCTCTAACTGGATTACAACAATTGCCGCGGTAAAGATCATCTCAGTGCCCTGGCCAAAAAAATACCAATGCCAAAGAGGCTGGGTATAATGAGATACTTCGTTCGCTTCGGCCAGCCTACGGGATACGCGGCCATGTAGCAATGGCTTTGACCGGGAAGTCAACACATCCAGTTCTTGTTTCCAGCAGTGTGTCGTACTGCCGAGCTGATTATTCAGTCTCATACCACTGGCTTGATTATGGCCGAGGGTAAAATCCCTGCGTGGAGATGCTCAGAAGGCTGGACGACGGTAAGCCCGCTTTCATACATGTTGACAAGTCTCATAGCGGTTCTGAAACCAACATCACACCTTTACATACTCGCTGCTGACCGCGCTTGGGTTCATACTAGGAACCGAGGGCAACGCTGCGACTTACATCTTTGGCGAGACCCTTAACTAGCTGGCCGCTGGCACCTATGCTCTTTTCTCCGCGTGTGACGGCATGGACACAAGCCATGCACTCACAATACGCATGCCTTCAAGTTTCGCAGACATGGGCCATTTATTCATTCATTTCGTATACACTATTCCACTTCATTACCTTACATATTACTCTCCAACCAGTGCCAAAAGCAAAGCAGGACGCGAGGTCCGACAGAAACAGGGGTCTCCGCATGGCAGGTCTCCTATCAAATCCTGCGAAGCATAAACTAATTATGCATGAAAAGGGGTATCAAGTCAATTCAACCGTTTGATTAGTAGTACGTCTTCTCCGTGAAGATAGGAGGGAGGTTCGCCTCGTTGCTCAGGTCTTCAGACCAGACAATCTTGTTCTTCTCGTTGAGACGAGCGCCTTTGTCACTCATAGGGATGATGCGGCGGGTGAGCGCAATCTCGTGTTTGGAAACACCGAGAGGGTCCGCGGGAACCCAGAGGGTGGGGGGCTTGCTGTTCACAGACGGCGGAAAATAGGCCTCACGCTCAACAGTCTCGCCGGAGGCCTGGAGCTGGGCAAAGTCAATGTCCTGCTCCTGCGGGACCATGTGTCGCAGAGTAGCGTAGTCGGAGAACAACCAAGGCTTGAGGAATCGAGTGAACAGATTTCCCTTCTTCTGGACGCTGTACTCGGCGCTATTAGAAGTGGCCTTGCCACCATTGGTGCCGTTAACTCCGTTGTCCGCTCGCTTGTTGGCCACAGCGGTTTGACCATCCGAGTCCGAGGCCTGGAGGGTCGCTTCATGAATCTCGAGTGTCCGGGGCAAGGCGTACAGGAGTGGGCCGATGCTCCGGGTGAAGGTGATGTGGTAGAGGATTGTGAAGACGAGGAATGCTGCCATGAGCACCGCGGGCCCGGGTTGCTTGACCGAGCCGAACAGTCCTATCATGACAATCTCGCCAAGATAGATGCCAGTGAACAGCTGCTTCAAGGCTCTGGGATATATCAGACCCTGTGTATCGACAGCAGTTTCCGAAACGAACAGAATATTGTATCGGTACGCGAGATAAAACAAGCCCAGACCCAGTGAAGACCAAAACAGGATGAGGGGAGCGATGACAGAGTAGACAATGCCTGAAGTGAACCATTTCGTTAGCCATGCATCTCTCTGGGCTAAATCACCCACTCGTCGTTCGAAAGACACCAAACTTACTGATGACAACCATGTTGCTATACACTGGGAGCAGACTGCCCCAGAGGATAGCAGAGAGAGTAGTCCATTTCATGTACTTGGCACGAGGTGTGCTGGTGAGGAACTTGTAGAGAACATTGAAGATCACTAATCCAACGACTTGCGTCAAGGTGCCTGTGGCAATAGTGATTCCCTGAACAATGAAATAAGAAATGTAGAAGTTAGAAGTCTGCGGCAATTTGCTTCCCAGCAGTTCAAAAACCATGCCTGGATTCTGCGAAATACTGATGATAAGGGATACTGAAGCCGAAGCGATGGATTGCCAGAGGAAGACCTGGACCACCTGGAAGATGAAGTAAGCGTTCTGAGTGTATAACTCGGCTTCGCTGTCGGTCTTGCAGCCAGCAAGCTTGGCCAACGAACGCATGAAGACTGGGACTAGTGACATGAGGATCGCAAGAGCAACAGACGGCAGCAACCCTGAGATGAAGCCCAGAATTTTCTATAAGAGACAAGCATCATCAGTACAACGAGTGAAATTTTCCGAGGCAGTGGTGGGTGAGTGGTATGTAGACCATCGGGATAGAATGCAACTCACCTCGGGAATGTCCGCAATCCAAGTGAGACCAGGGAGGGTCTGCAGGACGGACACCTGGGAAACAGTGGCAATAATGGCGACGGGAATGGCCCACAGGATAATCATGGCGGCGACAATGGCATAGACAGCATAGCGACGTAGGATAAGTTGCCACCATGAAATCGACAAATTACTCCAAATGACGTCTTGTGGCTTGACACCGATTGCCTTGGAGCCCATGTGCAGAGCATGGTGGTGCGTGATGACCTGGAAAGCAGCCTGGGCGTCGGCCTGAGTATGGAATTCGACGAACAAAGAGCCGACCTTTGTGTAGTTGCCATTCTGCTTCCACTCGGCCTGAGCCTTTTCAATCTCCGGGATACGCTTTTCCAGCTCCGATCGACACCATTCGATAGTGTCAACCTTCTTGCCAAGCAGGCCCAGAGGACCGAGACGGTGTGATGGACGCTTCTTGTTGGGCACATATCGAGAAATGACGTTGCCAGTCTCGGCATCTTGCTCGGCGTCGCCGGCGTTGCCTTTCTTCTTGAGAGCCTTGGCTCGGGCCTCATTCACAGCCACAATCAGCTTGACTTCAGCGCCCTCGAGCTTCATTGCGATCTCGTCTCGTTCCTCGACCTTCTCGTCCAGTTTTTCGGTGTTGCCAGCAATCCAGACATTCTTAACCGCATTGTTGAACATCTGGCGAATCTTGGTCTCGTCCAGATATTCCTGAGGCACTGACGTGAATAGGACAGTTCGAGCCGAGATACGCTTGGCATAGTGAGGAGTCAAGAGGTAGGCCTGGCGCAAGTTGATATAGAAGATGCACTCGCGAGTGATCATATACATCAAAAAGCCGTAAACGGCCCATCCGACGAAACAATGGGCGTAGAAGTAATGCGGCTTCTTGTCGACGCTGACGTTGCTGTAGGACAGGATTTCCAACTGAGCCTGGTCATTGCCTCCTGTGGCATTGACCGGAAACAAGATAGGCCAGGTGATGCACAAGCTCACCAGGCAGATGGCCGCACAAACCTTGAGGTACCGCAGGAAAAGATAGGCGTCAAGTGTCTGGTGTCTGAGCGCATACGCATCGGGGATTTTCCAAAAAGAGCCAATCCAATTCAGCAGACCACCTGGCATCTCTGGGCTCCGTTCACTGCAGTGAATCGTCGTCAGTCACACGGGGTCTTGTCCAGACCTCTCTGGATTGGTGATGCTGAGCACCTACTTTCTACCACCTATATACGTACGCGGCGCGTAAAATCGCCGCTGGGATCTTCTGAATATCAGAAAGATAATAATATAGACAGAGGATACCAGCAACAGTGGCCCCAGCGTCAGGATCATGCCTGGATTAGAAAATAGTCAGCTTCTTGCCTGTTGATGAATCACAGAGCCCGATTGACGACTCCACGTACCCCAGAGTGATTGCGGCTGGTTCTTTTTACTCGTTGCATTGCCGCCTCCATCCTGACCCTTTGGGACATTTTTATTGAGCCAACTGATAAAGCCGCCCATTTTGAGCAGGTGACAGCTCTGGGTCACTAAGTTGAAATGTTGCTTTGTCGCGACTGTGTCGGATGAGTGGCGAGGTGACGGGTCTGACGAAGAGCAAGCCTTGACGGAGACGGAATGCTCTTGATTGAGTCCTCACTCGCCAGTTGAAAAACGAAATATTTAAAATCGCCGGACGGGGAGGCTGCGAAGTGAACAAGGGAAAGGGACGATTGCGGCTTGACAAGGGCGGGCCCCGGCATACAAGTAGTCAGGTTCAGGTCAAGCGCGGCAGATTTGGTCCCTGGCAATGCACTCCTTACATACCTCCCACCTACGTGAGGTACAGTACCTACTTGAAGGTACCTGACGTAGGTACCTGACGAGTAGTGTAGACTCTGTGGCTGAGGCGCGTTGGCGGGCAAATGTGCGACTTATGAGCTAACTCAATAGCCCACCTGGGACAAACCCAAATCAGCTGAGAAGGGACATGTCATTTACGGCACATGCTATGTGACCTTTGTGACATGTGTGGCCCCGACGCTGCTTGCTTCAGTGGCTGCGACCTGGGGCAGGCTTTGTTGTTGACGTTGTTGATGTCGTCGATGTCAACAGCGAAGAAGGCGTGGACGGATACCATGACTAGAGCTACCGGTTGACCAGTTGACATGTTTAATTAGCCAGTTGCTCAGGCTCGCTTGGCTCGGTCTCGAGCTTCATATCCATCTGCTACCCACTAGTAAGTCAGTAAGTGTCTCAGCTAGCCAAGGCTAGACGGGGAGCGTAGCGGCGGTTGATCCACACACCATGAGAGATCTGAACACTTGCTCCGTAGATTGCTAAATTCTGGTCGAAGCTCCCAGGTTACCAGGTTCCTCATAGGTCACCCATGTCAACCCCAATTGGTTGTGGCCGTGGTACAACTCTGTGTGATCTGATCACTGACCACTGCGACACTCGCTCGCCATGGATGGATCATGGATGGATTCGCCCAAGATCGCCCTCGCGTTGCCCCGATAACCTTTCGCTTAAATCGTTGTCTTAAATTTCGACATGACCGCGGCTCTCTTTCTTTGCTTGATCGTCGCCCCTGGACACCGCCGAAGGTGTTTTGATACATTACCACTGCCGCGTGCCATCCACTGGGAGCATTGCCAAAGGATTGCATGTACACATAGACTGTCGCGCGCTATAACGACTAGTGCGACCACTACCAGTTTCTTCAGACAAATGAAATAAAATCTGAGGGTGCAATTTCTGGGTAATGCGGCAGACCGGCGGCCGTGATGATGAGATCTTGCTAATTACGGAGCTATCTGTCAGTCTAACGAGTGTCGACGACCCTGGTATAGTTCCGCGTGCGCTCAGCCCATCCCTGTTCAGCTGTACGCTCCTTGGGCTGCACCTTGGTTACTTTGAGCGACTCGGGACCACCAATATATGACGATGTGACTTGGTATGTGCATATACCATACGGAGTATGTAGGTCGGCATCTGATTCCGTGCGGTCGAGAAATGCGGCAGTCGTGGCATGAGCCAAGAGTCAAGAGTAGAGAGCCACTTTGCCACATGTGCCTATGAATTGCAACATGGTGTATGTAGTCAGTCCATACTCATACTGCGCAGAGTAGATCGATCGATTGATTGATGACTTGCTTCCTTCATTCTTCATTCTGGAACAGACGCTATGTACGGCCTACCCGTTAAAGTTTCGTGCCTCAGCCGGTAATGCGATAACG
Organism: Balansia obtecta B249; assembly: GCA_000709145.1. Taxonomy (NCBI): domain Eukaryota; kingdom Fungi; phylum Ascomycota; class Sordariomycetes; order Hypocreales; family Clavicipitaceae; genus Balansia; species Balansia obtecta. The sequence continues at coordinate 11,429 of JFZS01000084.1, forward strand.
CTGTTTTGTGTTTGTGTTTGGGTCTGTGATTTTGAGTTTGAGTTGGGAGAGAAATAAGCTGACTGACTGGGATTGTCACGCCGACCCCGTGCTAGCTTTAGTGGCATAAAGCCCATCATCTATGGGTCATTACGGGAGAAAGTAAAAAGAAAGGTTGGAGAAGGGGCCTAGCACTTGTAGTAGCAGTGTCCAAGTCGTGATGTCACGGTGATCCGCCGCCGTGGTGCGACGCGGTCGCCATTGGCTGCCGTTGTTCATCCTGGACTTCACCGTCATACCGTAAATGTCAGAGTAGCAGCGTCACAGAGCTGTGCAAATGCGCCAAGTCTGTCTTGCAAAAGGCCTGGTCAAACAGAGTAACTGTATAGTATGACATCGCTATCATGACGCTCGATGAGCTTTTTGCTGTGTTGGTCGCAATTGATGGAACCGCTTCAAACTGTGTCACCTAAAGCCAACCTGTGCTAGCCCCAGTAGATGTCGAGTCGACTCATAAATGATCAAAAGATATATCGGTTTTTCTTTTTCTTTAAGGCTGTCCGGTCCAGTGACGTGCCCATGTACCGTATTGCAAATATGACAGCAAGGGCCGGGGACCTCGAGCAATAATCATTAAAGCATCTCGACGCGAAACTATCTAGTACCTTGGCGCGTAGAATATCATGTGTCCCGTGACGGAGGCCTGCATATGTCACTCGACTGCTTTCGTTCTTCAGATCCGAGGGAAAAAATTGGTGTCGAGAACGCAACATGACAGGGCGCAAACTCAAAGTGCCTGGCGTGCGTAGGGAAGAGGCGCATCCCACGCCAATGCCTACTGGGGTCCATGGGGAAGCTGGTACTAGGACAGTTGTGGTCAAGGTTCGTGACTTTCCACCGAATGCAGAACGCATCTATTACTCCAGGCATATTGGGAGTCGACAAACATGCCGAGAATACGCTCATGCTCATGCGCATGCTTATTGATGAGCTTTTCTTGGGGAAAAATTGACAATTGTGGGGTGGGAGTTGGTGGCCTGTGCATTCAGGCTGCCACAGGCCGGGACTGCAGAAAAGGCAAGAGCCACCAGTTGACCCCCTGGCAATACTGGCAATACTGGCAATACTCCTTGCGCCACAAACCTGCGTCCTTTTCTTCTTGCACCACCAAGCACAGCACGATAAGTCATTATCGCAGGTGCCATGAATGAAGCCGTCGCGGCACAGCATCAGTTTGAGCTACAAGCATTTGCATTGACGAGCATCCCGTTCCTGCACAGGCTGACAAAAGTAGCTGCGAGATTGGTTTGAGGACGACGCCGAGCTGACCCATAAAGCCCCTTGTGTCAAATCGAGGCTAGGTTTATGACAAACTGGCCCGGGCCACACGGAGCCAATACGGAGGAGGCCTCATCTTCTAGTGGAAATGAATGCTCCGTCAAGCCCTCGACGAGGAACGATTGCAGGCTACATCTTTCATGCGGCTTCGTCCCAGCGACATCCGAAGCTACCACGATCCCGCAACAGTCGCCCTATGATTGTCCTCTATTGTACAACTGAACGGCCTGCCTGAGTGAGAAATTCTTGTGCAGTATTCCCAGCGGCGTTAGGATTCGAGCCCCTCGCTTCGGCACGTTGGCGCCCAGGTCAGCCAGAAATCGATGAGAACAACTCGCTTTGCCAGCACCTGGGGAAAGCCAAAGAAGACGATCATGCGGGCTATATGCATGAGGCTGGCTGAAAGTCTATTCCATATAGAGTGACCTCCCTCTCGATTGAGTGTACATACTTTGTGCATACAAAGTGACATACTTTTTTTACGCCAGATCGAATTAATGACCCCACTCTTCGGCACACTTCACCTCGGACGAGGACATTTGGTGTGAGCCTTTCCTTAGTTTCATGCTAAGTCATAAGGTGAACCGCAATAACCGTGAAGGTCCTCCTTCTGCGGCGTCATCTCCACAGACGGAGACACGATGAAGTGTATGCATTTCATCGTCTGATCTGTTTAGCCAGAAGCCAATGCAAGAGGCTCCTAACGACTATGTCTCTTGTTGAGTCTTATCAATCAATAGTCATGCGCAAAATTCCATACCGAACGTTCCGTTTAGTGAACTACCCAATCCATAAAGTAATTATTCTGTTGGAGATGTTGATGAATCTGGAGAAGAAGGGTCATTGCCTTGCTGGTCTACGTGTTCGATGCATGTCACCGAATACTGCGCGCTCTATGTCATTAGTTTTGAAGCAAATGAATTCTCTTATTCTACCTTTTGTGGATCCCAAAATGCTGGATATGCCCTCACAGAAACCATATCACGTCATTTGTCTCACTCGCATGTCATGTGTTGCCATTTTCGACGTTGTTTCAAGCCGCAACTGTCACCTTCACTTGTAACTGAGTGCTCTTGGCAAGTCCGTCGAAGAAGGATGCATTCATGATGGGATAGTGACCTATGACTTGATGTCGTGGATAAGTTCGACGGTTTGGCGCCACTGCAAAGCCCCATCTATTCGCAACCATGTGTTGAGAAGATTTAAAACTCGGTGTTGACAGTTGACATCCCGAATCGCCGATATTCTAGATACGGCTTTTCTTCAACTGCGGTAGGAGAGTGCGTAAGCAGCCACTGGCCGATTTTGACAATGATCTTATCGATCGGCTCAGAAATTGCCCAGACATGAACGGACAATGACATCAACCATTCCACGTGAGATTGCGGCGCCATGTGGACGTCCTTACAGGTTAGAAGAACCGGCTCTTCATGTCGCTAGTGTGCATCATGCACCAAGAAGCCTAGGCACTTTCAAACGTTGAAGAAATTCTCCCAATCTTGACATGGAATCATCTCGGTCTGTTCACTACAGATTCTTTTCCTTGCTTCAAAACTGGGATCTCGACAATGATATCTCCATCGAAATACAGGACAGGCGACTCATAGGTCAAATCATATGATATCTTGGTCTTGCATCACCAATAGGCAAAGCCTCCAAGAATGTTGAAATTGGGATGTCGGCATCCCCCTAAACCCTCTCGCGTGCCACGTTATGCGAAGCGGTCGGAAGCGAGACGGCGTTCTGACGTCAGTGGTTCTCGAGACTCTGCATGCCTTCTCACGGACACGGAGAAAGAGACCATGATCCAGTAAAAATTTCAGCCACTTAATCAATGCTGATAGAGCAAGAACATGGAGGTGTATATCGCTCCATTGAAGGAAGCATGAAGCTGCACATACAAAGAGGCCTTGACTTTGAAGCGGGTAGATTTATACTTTAAGCGAAACATGTCAACATTCCATTCAGTTCGGAACCAATTCAAGTATTCAAGTTCTCTGCAAGGACGTTGGCTCTTCCGAAATGCGCTTCGGGGTTCTCGGGGCAATCTTGCGGTGGACGAGAGCTGCCTAGGAGCGGATGAGTTGGGTATTAGTACTGAATTCAGTATTACACAGAAACTCTTCTTGAGCATGGGACGGTCGTTCTCACTGAGGCTTTGTTCAAAACGGATTCTTTTGAACGAGTATCGATGCCAGCATTCTACGGATCTTTGCCCTCTTAATATCCCTTCATTAGAGATTCTTTGTCTGCAGGAGACCTGAGAGTCTACATTTCTTGGTAGGGGGGCTGGTTGAAACATGGCGTCATTTCATATCGCCTGACGGTGGCTAATGTTATCACCCACCTCCTCGATTGAACTTGGCTCGATGGATTTAATGCTGGAGCGCTACGCTGGACGCACAGAGGCACCCTACTTAAAGGAGACTGAGAGATATGCTTGCTTTCTTTTACCCGAGAATTGAAGTGCGACGATCGAATGTGGTGACCTGTACAACATGATTAGCATGGCGGTGGAAATAAGATATATTCGAGATCTTTCAATTGGTGCGCCCTGAACAGGAACTTGGTCCAGAATTCGAGTGTTTCTATCTTATGCAATCTGAGATAGATTAGGGTCCATATCTATTGCATTTCAAATATATCTCGGGTTTCACACTGTCGTTATGCCATCTGGAGATTTTGACAGTACGGCGTTCAATAAATAAGACAAATGGCAGCTTATCAATTCATGAGCAATGCACACAATGTCTGGTAGCCGAGGTATCTGAAAAGATCTGCTTGCCTGTTGATGGCCTGCATATTCATTGAGGTTGGTATATGAGCATAGATTCTTCTAACCAACCTCGATAGATTGGCCGCCTAGACATTCGCATATGGGGCATATGAGCTTGTTGGTGGATTATATGCTGAGTACGTTGGTAACGCTGACATTGCGTTTGAAAGGTAGAAGAGTCTAGCATCATTGAGTTATTACTACCTGACCCTTTTAGGAAGACAAAAAAATTCATTCTAGACGCAGCTTGATGCATGGTTCTTCTAGGACTCAATGTGCTGGAACTCGGGACACCGAACAACTCGACAAAAGAAAAAGTGAGCAACTACCGTTGGGCAAATGCATATAGTGCTCGATCAACATGACTAAACATGGGCTTATGAACGCAGTCGACCAAGCAGGATACAAACCTAGCAAGAACTCAATTCCTACAACATGCTTGATGTCTACCGGCCAGATCAGGCATAAACTCGCCTTAGCTATCAATTATCTGTCTTTTATTGTTTTTTGTCTTATTAGGATATTCCCTAATCTACAATACTATATTTAGTATCTAGGAAGCAGGGGTTATTGGGGTCTTGGTGGCCTCACCTTCTAATCACAAAGTGCGGCGCTGGACTGGTTTTCGGCGTGTTTCGCTTCGTCAACTTGGCCACAGCGAATCAACCAGCAAAGAAATAGAGACTGGAGAAAGGCTAAACAAAGCCGTCTTGCATATGGTGGAACTGATTTCTGCCACTGGAGATACGACAGAAGAGCTTGGACAGCATTTTATTGCCAATTTACCTGTTGCCATCTATTGAATCCGGCGAAAGTAAAATCGCAAGGTCGTAGTCTTCACAAAAAAGGGAGCAGTATGCCTGTACGGTAACGAACTTTACAACGTGTCTTACATGGTATACGACGGCAAAGTGTGCACCTTCATAGACACTTGGTTCTAAGTATGCTGTAAGACTCGCAGGTTAGTCACGGCCGAGGTGGATGTCGGACGTTCTTTCCGCGACCACCACAGGCACTTAATTTTCGGACTTTAGAACGTTGCCGGTATGACTGGAGCTCTACCATCGGCTAGCAGATAAAAGGAAGCTAAGGCTCGGCACCGAAAGAGTGGATATACGGAAGAGGTCTCTGGAACTAGGCTCCGAAGACCTGGATCACGGGCTGTGTGTGGGTTGCGCAGAGAAACACGGAGTAGATCGAGGCAAGACAAGAGTCAATGGGCCGGTGGCAAGTCAAAGTCTCCAGTCAACCATCATCAATCCACACACATCGCTCAGAGAACAATGGGCTGGCGGATGTATAACTTACTTGATTAGGTCAAACATCCGGAGGTCCATGCCATCAGCCGCGAGGACTCTGGCGCTTTCATGTCAAGCTGCCGGGGTTGGAACACTCTCATTGACGATGCCGACTCTGGGCAACCTCAGCGATAAACTTTATTTCCAGGGACCCGTACGGAGTAGACGATTTATGGATGTACTGCGCAAAAGAAGTGGGGATAAAGTCAGGGCGTTGAAGCCTAGATCATTCCGTTCGAGGTGCTTCGCCTGCATCAACCACAGTGCTTAATTTTAGTCTGTGTATCAATCATGAAGGTTCGAAGGGAGAATGCGCCGGATACGCCGCCGTACTCGCATACAAGCATATCGAGCGAGTACCGCCCCGATAGAGTGGTACAAGTGGCGTCCATTGTACACAGCTCTTAGACCAATGACATCCTCCGTCTCGCAGCTTCCAGACAACGACAATAGGTTCGAACGTGCGGTGCTGGACGCCATGAACAGAGTCTCGATCGCCCTTTGCGGAGGGTTACGTCCAGAAAGCTTGCTGGGGCTGGCACCGTGGCGCCGAAGTCTGCATTTGGCGCCCCCATTCCTCCTACACGACTACGTCCCGCGGTATCAGACGCTTAGTTCCAAGGACGAAGCCAAGAAACGATCGCGGGCATATGCTCATCTCCATAATTGCAAACTCTGTCCTCGCCTGTGCGGAGTCAATCGGTATGAGACGACGGGATTGTGTCTCATCGGCGAAAAAGTCAAGGTCAACGTGATAGCGCCGCATTTCGGAGAAGGTCAGTTAATTAGTTCGCGCCCACCCTCATCAACACGGAGATGAGATCAACCTTGTGCGTATCCTCCTGATGAAAGCTACTGAAGCTGCTGAGGCTGCTGAGGCTCGTCTGAACGGCATGGTTGGTTGAGGCCGCTTGCGCTAGGGCTTTAACGCCACACCGTCTTCATCAACCACCCTTTTCCCCTCTTCCCATCTCATTCATCAATTCATCAATTGTTCACTCTTACTACATTCGCTGGCTTATTTGCTGGAGTGCGGCAAGGCACATCAGCCCATTGGCCATGATGTAGTTTCGTAGAAAAACCTCTGATGGGCTAACGTCGTTGCTTTTCAACAGAACCTTGCATACAGGGCCACAACGGCAGTGGCGCCGTTTTTATGAGTGGATGTAACCTACGCTGCATTTTTTGCCAGAATTTTGACATCTCTCACCAACGAAATGGCATGGATCTTACGCCAGAGGAACTAGGCGAGTGGTTCTTGAAGCTGCAGGAAGTTGGCAACGTCCACAACATCAATATTGTTACTCCCGAGCACGTTGTGCCGCAAGTGGCGTTGAGCATTCTTCACGCAAAGCAGCTAGGGCTGAGGCTGCCCATTGTCTATAATACGTCAAGTTTCGACTCGTTGGAGTCGCTGCGGCTGATGGATGGGCTGGTCGATATTTACCTAGCCGACTTCAAAGTGTGGGAAGCTAGAACGTCTAAGCGCCTTCTCAAGGCAGATGACTATGCAACCACGGCGAAGGAGAGCATCAAGGCAATGCAGGCCCAGGTAGGTGATTTGTGCTTCACCGCAGATGGTTTGGCAAAGCGCGGCCTCCTAATCCGGCATCTCGTAATGCCAGGTAAAGAGGCAGAAGGAGTGGAGATCATGAAGTGGCTCGCTTCGGAAGTGTCCTCAGATTGCTTTGTGAATATTATGGAGCAATATCGGCCTGAAGCCCACGTAGGGAAGAAAAAGAAGCACGCCACACGCACAGGAGCTGACAGGGAAGAGGTCCGCTACGCCGACATGAATCGAGCTGTCACAGACAGTGAAGTCTCAATAGTACGACAAGCAGCAAGAGATGCTGGGCTCTGGAGATTCATCGAGCCGCCAAAACATGAAGGCTTCGCCATCTGAAAGGGGCGGGGATCCCATACTGCCTGAATGCCGAGACTAATACTGAGGCGCAGAGCAGAATGTCGCCTTGGGTCTCAAATAATGCCATGGAATGGACTAGAACCTGGCTGGCTTGGTTCTAGCCTTACCACTTTTCGGCCACATGATTTGGCGCTTAAGCCCCGAAACGCAAAGAGGGCCGCGAACAATACCAAGCCCACCAAGAGGGAAAAAAAAAACCCTGAACACCGGTGGCACTAAGCTGGCGAAACGGCGGGAGCGCGATCCAAGAAACCGGTGGTCAATCTAATTCGACCTTTGTTGCCCTTTCCGTTGTAAGTACTGGTGGTTGGGTTAAATTGCCCCTCGTGTGCCCAAGACATCACGCAATGTAGGGCACAGATCGAATAAAGGCCGATGATGCTTCAGCTTTATTAAGACTCTATTCCCACGTACACCAGCTCGGCGGCCTGAAAATCCCATCAAAACGTCGGAACGAGGCTTTAAAGAGGAAGGGATAGGACTTGACCGCAACACCCAAATCCTACTCATCAAACGTCTCAACGACTTCTGTCATGCCCCAATACAGCTTCTCCCATCAGTACAACACCTGTGTCGTTGTACATAATAGTATTCCTCATATATACAAAGGGATTCCTCACAATCACCAAGGCAAAATGAGTGCGACACTCGTTCGACAACATCCCACGGCGCTCACACCCCTACTCACCAAAATAGACGGTGCTCCGAGATCAGTTCCCACGGAGTCTTGTGGCCCGAAGCTATCAAGTGATGCCCAACCGATAAAACATGCGCAAGCAATGAAGACGAAATCTCCGCAACAGGATTTTCTTGCTACTCAACAACAGGGACGGCAAATCCACCACCAGCGACCACCTCAGCAACATACCGTGGCTTCACCATTGCCGCCACTGATGGCACTATTCCACCCCCGACCTTATTCTGAAATCCATGCTGAGCAAGCCTATCTCAGTTTTACTTTGCAGTCGCACACAAGCAGACTTTGCGACTTGATCAACAAGTTCCACATGTACGAGGAGGAATCAATATATGGCGAGTCACGAAAGGTAAAGAGACAGGCACGCAGGCAAATCGGGATTCTGCGCAGCCAAATCAGGCATGCAGCCGAGCAAGAAAAGGCCATCTTTGCGCGACTGGGCGACTTGCTGGTCGAGGTCAGAAGCCGTGAGGCACTAGAGGCCGCAAGACAACAATCCCATCAGCAGTGGGCCAGCCGTGTGCAGAGAGCTCACGTACAAGGAACATACCCCACGTCCACGTCTCACCTCAATGCTGCCACGGCGGAATTCGTACCTCAGAAAGTGGTAGCGGAGGAGCGGGCAGATAGTGCGATTGCCGAATGCGCCGACAGCGATGACCGCACCCAAGAAAGGGGCAGCGACGAGTACAGCTGTGAGGCGTGGAACTATGACCGGCGAATTCCACTCGAGAGCATCTTGGACGCAGAGCCAGGGCTTACAAGCTCGCGTCACCGGAGCGGAGCTGGCACTCACGAAGCCACTACGCTGCAAAGACGAGCCAGCATGCCGAATCTGGGCGCCGCGGCCTGTGGCCATTGCAGCTGCGACGGTTTGACGGGATTCCATGCCTAAATAGGGGCCATTGATCATTCTGCTGGCACCAGACAGGCATCAGGTCCTTGCTGGGCACTAGTTGTATGATAGATTTATGGCCCTGCCAGCATTGAGATCCGGTCTCTTTTGCACGCCAACTCTTCCTGTCATGATCTTGGGCAAGCAACCTTCGGTTCAGGCGCGGTTGCTCCAGTGTTCGCTTTTCTTGTTGGCTGGTTTTGCACTTCACGCAGGCGAACATGCTCCAGTGTCCTACTTCGAGTACGGCGATTTGAATAAAACAAAGGTTCGATGGAGTACAATCGCGCGTTGCATCCACACTTGACGCGTATAGCGATAGCTGACCCTGGTCGAAGTTGGACGGTTTCGTCAGAAAAGACAATTACTAATGATGAGCTGATTTTGCAAATTTAATAAATCGTCAAATCCCCTGTGCCATGAATTTGTACCATCTTATTCACGACTGAACCCGAAATTTAAGAAAAAAAAAAATGGCGCGAGAAAGGCAATTATGGATTGTGACGACAGAATACACATCTACCACCAAGCCAGATCGGCATTTGCTGTATCCAGTCTATATAACTTGGTAAAACAAGGAACTAATGTCAAGGCTGAAAAGAACAACAAAACTGTAACGATTGCGCCCGCGCCCACACCATCAGGCACCAGATCTACTCAGGCAAACTCCCCAAACTGTCCATCATCGAACCCTAAATCTCGCAATGATCTCCTCTTTCGCTTCACATCCTCCGCACTTGGTGGCGGCGGCAGCGCGAATCCCCCGCCCGCCCCAGCATTCGGAGGCGGAGGCAAAGCAAACGAATGCAACGGCGCCGCGCTCCCTGTCTCCGACTCAGCACCCTGGCCTCTCCTCCGACCGAGCTTCTTCCCAATGTTCACCGTGATAGTCTCACCATCTTTCAGGCTATAATCCTTCGCACTCTCCTTCACCGTGCCGCCCTTCCGTGAATCGGCCTCCAGCCCCAGAGACCGCCTCGCCTCCTGCAACGCAACGGCCAGGTCGAATGCCGCGGAGCGGTCCTCGAAGCCAATACCCAGAGTAGCTTTCCTGCCCTGCGGATCCCGCACCGTCAGCGCAAAAAACCTGCTGCTGTCGACGACAGATTCCACCGCCGAACGATCTGTGTACGGTGCAGCGGCGAACAACTGGCCGGTGGACGGGTCTTCCAGAACGACGTCGACCTTGAGCTTGGAAGCAGAGGATGTTTCAAAAGCGGTCTCCACGACGCGCAGACGAGCGGTGAAGATGTGGCGCTTGGGATCGTCGGTCCAGGTGGATGCAGAGTGGCCTTTGATGGAGGTGAGCGGGGGGATATTGTACACATGGACTGTGTCGGCGATGAAGAGGATTCGCTGGATCGCATCGCTGGGGAGGGGTTGGCCAGTGGAAGGGTCAACGAGATCCATTTTCGACGATGATATAGTAAGGACGGGATGATTGGATGTTGGAAGTTGTGGGTTGGCGGAGATGAGTTGGAGTTTGGGAAAAAAGACTTGAGAGTGCGATTGGTGTCACATGTCGAGATAGGGAGGGTGAAGGGAAACAAAGAATGGATGCCTAGCTTTGTGGTGCGGATGATTGTGCAAGAAGACGAAGGAGGCACAGACGGTGTTGGCTTGTTTGTGCTGGGCAGCGGGAGATGGAAGAATGGGCGGATGATAAAATGGTGTATGTAAGAAGTGCCACTGACGGGATGGTTGGTGGTGGGTGACGTCTGAGACAAAGATGAGACGGCAACTAGGGAACAAATTTGTGGGGAGGGGGGTCACTGTGAGCTTCGATGCAGGCAAACAACAACTGGGCCAATCAGGACCGATGAAGTTGAGCCGTAACTCTTATCTACGTGCGAACTTTACTGTGAGGGACAGCCTCTGGATGAGGGGCAGATGGCGTCTGGTGACAGTGAACTTATCTCTAGGTTAGGCAGGAACCCGAACCTACGCAACTCGGGACCTTCTTTCGCGGTCGCGACTGCCCCGCCATCGCAATGCCAATGTTCCCCCCTCCCCCCACCTAAATAGGAAATAGGCTTTGCGGCCTATCCCATTCGTGTTCGGCCGGTGGGGGTGGGGGGTCCATTGATCAGAATCGTCACGCAACTTGCAGCTCTGACTCAACAGCTAGCTCCATGAACGCAAACCAAAAACCTACCGAAACCGCATTATTGTTTCTTCCCCATTGCAGGGTTTTGCCAAGCAGGAAGAAGAAACTACAAGTGCCAAGGATTTCCCACGCCAACTCCAGATCACCACGGGGACAACCTCTGCCTAAAAAGAAAAGAATTGAAAAAAAAAAAAAAAAAGGAACCCATCTCAGCTGAGACTGCCGAGTCAAACCTCCCGTTCCAGCACATTTCCTGCGCCGACTATGGCCTCCGCCGGTCCGGCTGGCCGTACGTACTTCAGCTCTACCAAAGCCTCGTCGACAAGTGCGCTGACTGACCTGCTCGCAGCCGTCTCGGGAGAGTTGCCTGTGCGCAGAGCCAGCATTTCCACAAGCACCTTCGAGTCCGTCCTCCATGCTCCTAGAAAGAAAGAAAAAAAGAAAAGAAAAAAAAGACGGCATGGCATAAGACGCCATCGAAAGTCGCGCATAAGCTTACAATAAAGTCTCGTACAGCATTGTCGGCACATACAACGACCTGCTCGCGTCCGACCCCGACCTGACGAAGCCCGTGGCCGCCATCGAATCGCTCATCGCCCTCCTCAACACCGTCCCCTCCACCACTGTCTACGAGACCCTTGATACGGTCAAAGCTCACTCGGACCGCCTCAAGGCCTCGGTCGCCAATCCCTTCCCCCTGACCGCCGGCACCGATCTCTTCCTGCAGTACCTCGTCTCTTCGCTTAAGCAGCAAGAGGGCAGCTTCGATGCCGTACGGCAGCACCTCCTCCGCAACGGGCGCCTTTTCGCACAACGGGCCATCGCCGCGAGGAATGGCGTCGCAGAAGCGGGGTGGCGCTTCGTGGGCGAAGGCAAGTGCGTGCTCACTCACGGTGCCTCCAGGGCTGTGACGGGACTGCTAGGCCGAGCGGCCAAGTCGTCCAGGGGCAAGTTCAGGGTTGTGTATGTCCGGGATGGCAACCGCGTCGGGGAGAGCGATGGCGTCGTCAGGGAACTCCGCGAGATGGGCATCCCTGTGGCCGAGATCCCTGCGGCTGCTGTTGGGCACGTAATGGGCTTGCTGCGGCAGGTCCACATGGTGATTGTCGGTGCCGAGGCCGTCACCCAGACCGGCGGCATCATTTCGAGGATGGGCACCTATCAGATCGCCCAGCTAGCTACGAGGGTCAAGATTCCCTTCTATGTCGCGGCCGAGACGCACAAGTTTGTGCGCAAGTTCCCGCTGGATCAGCGCGATATCGCGTGTCAGCAGCCCGTGTTGGATTTCAGCACGGATGCGAAGAGCAAGCAACCTGAGGATGCTATTGACTACACTGTGAGTGTACACACACCATCTCCCCTTCAAACCTGACATTAGTTTGGAGTCCTGGGTATTCGGCAGTTTCCGCCTACCTGTCTCGTTCAAATTATTGTTTTATTAGTTGCTTATTTATTTTCCCCCATTCCCTCGCAACTGTTGCCCTATGTTCTTCTAAACTCTTCATAGCCACCGGGACTCATCTCGAACCTCATCACCGAAAACGGCGTCCATCTACCCGGCTACGTCTTTGAACAACTTCTCAGCATTTACGGAAGTCTAAATGGGTGAAGGAGCTGGGCTGCGGGACGAGACACGGATTCACGTTGCGCTTCTATAGACTACACGTATCCATCAAGCGAGCACGACCCAATCATGTTTTCTTTTATTCTTAGCGCCATAAGATATGGCGGACTGGCGGGACCCGATTGCTTGTTGGCATACTTGTTCAACAGGGCGGGGGATTCGGAATACAAAGGTAGAGCAATGAACGCATTTAAACGTGAAATGTTCGCGACGGAGTTGCTCCATTATGGGACATGCATTTGCCTCACGAGAAAGGAACCTGATTGCAAAAGATTGTAATTCTCACATATGCTCTGAGGCTAAAGACCGTCCTTGTAGTTCCCACTCTCATCAACCCAGTTCATGCATCAGTGACACGATTTACATCATCGTGACAATAACACAGCGTCCCCATGGCGTGTACGCAATGTTCTCACGCATCCCTCACCAACCTGGCGCCAACCCATGCAAAGGGGTAATTGCGCTGATACCAATTCATGAAGCTCTTCCTCCCCGCAATCCGCGGATGCGTAGCCCACGAGCCCCCCAGGACGACATTATGCTTCTCGTCAAAAAAATCAGTCGTGTAAGCGGGATACAGCGCCATCGGCTCAAACCCCTCATGCCTCCTGAGCGGCGACGAAGTCCATTCCCACACTCCCCCCATGGCAGCCTGTCCCGCGAGCAGGCCACCCCTCGAAGTCACTGGCTCAGGATGCCAGCGCTTAAAGCCGACGTTTGTGCCGGCCAGGTCGATGAACAGGCTGTTCTCGACCTCTGCGGACGCCAGGGGAGGAGGGGTCTCCTCCACGCCGTCATTGACCAGGTGGCCGTTCACAGCGGGCACCTTCTTGACGAGGGTGTTTCCTGTGTCGATCTGAGCCTGCGCCTCGACGAAGGCGTAGATGCTGCGGGCTTCTTCGAAGGTGGGAATGCGGCCGCCCATCCAGGCAGCGCAGCCGGCGAGCTCGTCGTAGGACGCTTGCACGGGCCAGTCGAGGGCGTGAATCAAGGGGATGAGGCCGTACACTGTGCGAACGGACTTGTCTTCGAGGAAGGACGAAGGCAGGGCCGAGGGGATGTGGTTTGCATGCCCGTTCGTTGGGGTAGACGAAGATGCCCATGATGCGGGAAGCTTCGACACGTTGGTGGTGTACATGTACCGGGCGTACTGGGATCTAAATTAGAAATGAAAGAATAAAAAAAATTTTTTTTTGGATTCTTACCTCTTCGTTGGTGATGGGTCGTCCTTGGGCCTGGAAGGCGTGAACCTTGACTTTGCGCGCCGGTTTTTCATTGTCCCTTTTGATTGTGATTTTTTAATAGTTTTGCAAAATAGGTACTTGGGAAAACATTGTATGTGGCATAACAGTAACTGACCATCCAAAGTGGACATTATCTGTCCCATCTTCCGGATCGTTCATGCCCACCGTAATAACCTGCTCAGGGACATCAAACCACTCGTTTGGCACGCGGCTCTCGAAAGCCTTCTTGGCCATCCTTTCAAAGTCGGGGATGTCGGTGCACGGGGGAGGCAGAGCCTTGTCACTTTGGAGCATCATGTAAAGCAGTGTCTCAATGTGCATCACCTCGTGCTCGAAACCAACCCAGATCGCTCTGGCGATGGTCCGGGGAATGGTCTCTATGCCCTGGTCGTAGATGCTCGTTAGGCGGGCGCGGACACGGACTTGGTATGCGGTGATCTCTTCTACGGGCGGCCATTCATCGGGAATGGCTGAGTGATCGTGACATTTCTCGGGATTGTCGACGTCCGGGTCAATGCCACGCTCGAAGATGGCGTAGTAGGACGCAGGGTCCGTGGGTGCCAGTTTGGTGGTCTTTGTGAGCTGAATGTCAAGGAAGGCTGGGATGTGACCTAGGTAGAAGATGCATGCGTTGCGGAGCTTGATGGGCTTCTGGTTGAGTTCCTGCTTTGGCAGCATGCCCTTTGTCACGATGTCCCAGACGGCCCAGAGAGCTTGCCAGTCGGATAAAGAGGGGAGGGGATGGGCAGCATACAGAGAGGGTGTTTTGCTGAAGGGCAGGCTAGCTTTCTGAAGCATATGAAGGCCTAGGACGTTGAATAGTCGGTTAAAAATGGAAACGGGAAATAAAGTAGAAAGTTGAAGATCTGGTAAAGCGACAATGAAAGGGGGGGCGGGGACATACCGTATTCATCGTTTCGAGTCCAAGACTCAATCTTGTGAAGACCAGCATGTCTCCACAGGGTCTCCGCGCTGGCCTTGGTGTACTTGAGACTCTGTTCGATTTTGATCCGTTCATGTGGTTTGATCACCGAACCCAGTACCGTCACCTCCTTGAGAGGCGAGACGAATGCTTGATGCCGGCCGCCTTCTTCGTCGTAGACATATTCGCCAATGGCGTGCCAATCAGGTATGTGGAAGATCTCCTCGCCGTAGATATCGTTGGCGTGTTTGAGTCCGTTAAGGTCGAATCTTGTTCTTATCAGCAAGAGGCGGATGATTTGACGGGTTGATTGTAGAGGGGAAGGATTACTCATGCGTTAAATTTTTGCTGTCTGGTTGTGGTCACGTAAGATCGCCGTACTGATTTCCTGCAAGTGAGATGTTCTTACCATTGTATGCGCGACTAGAGGGTAGGTTAAATTTGCGACTCAATAAGACGATTTGTTTGCGATAACACAAGTACGTACTAAATCGTGTCAGGATCTCCGCACGAGTCCAGTCCGATAACCATGCTGTCGCCAGGGTTCAAGACGTCTGCGTATGAATGCAAGAACTCGGCGGCCTCGTCTCGATTGAAGTTACCTGGCACCAGTGTGTAAGTCGATGCTTGGGCCGCTTGTAGTCGCTGACCAATTCCGGAAGCGTGCCGGGTACACGATCTGAGGGATAAGAAGACTTGAAAAAAGCTGAAACGGAATCGAAGCGTAGAACTCACCGATGCTGGATCCCAAGTGAAGGATGCATTTCGTCCGCTCCGCATTGGCAGGCTGCTTCAACCAAGTCACTCCGTCGTCATATGTGCCAAGAAGACCATGGCAAGATACAAACTCAAAGTCCGGGACGTGGGACAGGGTACGTTCTAATTCTTTCTGCGACAGGTCGAGTGCATAGTAGTCAACAGACTTACGAGCGTCTTCGAACGCCTGGAGGAGGAGACAGACTTTGCGAAGGTTTCTGCACGGGCGTAAGCTTGAAATAGACTGTAACAACTAAGGCGCTGCATTTGAGTGGGAGATGGTATGCAAAATATCTCTTTGACTCTCGGACTCTCTGACTCTCTTTGACAGAATTGGACCGATTTGGCATGGAAAAGGGGCAGGAGGAGTGTGGAGGCGGCCGAAACTATTCAGTCCATCCATACATTCAATGAAGACAGGCGAGGATATAAAACACGGGGCGCACAACCCAATTCAAGGGATACTCACCCACTCCCCAGTTCAATCAACATGGCCCCATCGGCAATCTTGTCCGCAATCTCGGCAGAGTGCTTTTTCAAAAGCTCGATTTCGAACCCGGTCAAGTAATATTCGTCCAGGTACGTAATCTGAGCATGGGAATGAGTTGGAGACGAACGAACAATCAGGAATTTTTCAAGACGGCGACATGAAGGAGGGTAATAGGGCAACAAGACAGAGAGACGGGAGAACAGAAAGAAAGCAACAAAGGCACATATCAGAATGAGAGACAGGACAAGGCATCATTATTCTTCTGGTGATTTGTATTGTAAGCAAACGTACACGCTCAAACAATTGCAAGCCACTCTCGTCATACAGCAACAAGGTAGGCAGACTGCGGGCTCCGCCGTCAGGAGGATTCAACGACGCAGCTAGCGCTTCCTTGAGATTGAAATCGACCTTGTTGCTGCGAATGTCGATGATAACATTTTTCTGGCCATTTGCAATGGTGGGCGGACTTGGATCGGCGGGGAGATGCTTCTGCTTTATGGGGAATGACGTCTGGATGCACTCCTTTGCGGCGGGCATTTTGACGAAGAAGCTTTTCGCGACGATGGCAAAAGTTGCAGGTACAGATTACGCGTTCTGGGCAACGAGGGATGGAGGAGAGGCGTTTCAAATAGTTTGGCTTGGGAAAGACGGGAAAAGTAAATCAGGACTCGTTTAAAGGAGTAGTAAGTAAAGTAGTATTCGATGTACTCCGTATCCAGCTGTTGTCAGTCAGATGTTGATGGTGTGGATGGTGGGTGGTGTGGGTGGTGCAACGAACGAACGGGAAGGTGGGTTGATGATTATGGGCCAATGGCACCTTACGTGCATTCTGTGTCAACAACATAGCATTGCTTGAGAACCACCATTTTCTTTCTCAATCTACCGCCCGCTGCGCCCAGAGCTTTAGGCCATCGGCATTTCGCATGTCAGGGCGGGCTACGCAACGTATACATGCATGCATATTTATTATGTACCTACCCTACCTACCTACCTGCGCGTGCAAGCCCGGTTCATGATGACTCTGAACAACCTGTCATCACTTGTATGACAGTCGGTAAATCTTACATCGAGGTCTACAACACTCATGGCAAGTGATGAAAGACTGGTCAGAGGCATCAGAAACCGGGTTGGCGCGCGTAGGTTGGTACGTCCTAGATACGTACCTACAGTACAATACTACATGCAGCATGGGGAGAGCGCCATCATGACGTACCTTCCATACGTGGCATTGCGGCATGTTCGTTTGCTGGGTGGATATGTCAGCATGTGAAGGAGGTAAACATGGAACTTGGCGAGCAGAATGGAGTGAAGGGTACATAAAGAAAAGCAAAAAAACGTAACAAGAATATGAACGGAGAGAAAGTGCTCCATAAATAGTGGCCACACCAAGGAGATGAGGGCCCACTATTCTGAGCTGCAATGGACGTCGTCATGATGTAATTAGCTCATGAATTTGGCAGGTACTTCGATCGATCCACGACAAGATGGGAGCAAATTAGCCTACGATCCCTTCCTCACTCTGTGTCCATCAGTCAAGTCCGCCCCTCCATCTCAGCCTTTGCTTTGTCGTACGTACTTACGTTACCGTGACTCGCATCAGGTGCCTAGCAATGCGCCATTTCCTGCACGGACATGCAATTCTGTCCATTCGTTCATCCCGTGTCGGTGAAACTGCCG
The DNA here is from genome assembly GCA_000709145.1 of Balansia obtecta B249. Classification (NCBI taxonomy): domain Eukaryota; kingdom Fungi; phylum Ascomycota; class Sordariomycetes; order Hypocreales; family Clavicipitaceae; genus Balansia; species Balansia obtecta. Next base: position 29,156 of record JFZS01000084.1, read on the forward strand.
GCATCAGTTGAGGCAAGCAACAACGCACGGGGCAACTACGCCGACGCAGACGAGTCGATGACGCCTTCGTCCTAGGTGCATGTCCATTTGTGTACGGAGTACTCCGTGCTCATACTTTTCCCTTCTCCCCTTTGCCATGTCCATGGGTGGGCCAGTCCTGCCTCGTTGCACGGAGTACACGGAGATCTACACTTAGATCTTTGCTCGTGGACAAGGCACGGACGCAACGGGCCGGTGATAAGCGGTGCCAAGTGCCATGTTTACTTTTTGGAAGGGTTGGTGGCACTTGATGGCTCGATGGCGGACTGAACAGCGACAGACACCTACCGATCCTCAGGGAGCCGAATTGGTTGCTCCGTCTATCAGTTCCTCCGAGACACATGGTCAGCGTGGTCATCAAGAAGTTCCTGCAATACGACGTGCAGATTGACTAGTCCTCAAGTCGCATCCCATCCTACGCTAGAAACAGGTTTTGTCCGGCTTTGAAAGAGTTTTTTTTTTCTCGGGGAAAGAAAATTTCTTGGACCTGCTGATCGCGGTCTTTTATGGTCAACTGGATCACGGCTGCGGTGGCTTGTCATTACTCGATGCAAACTGTTAGGAACCCAGCGGTACTTGTCCTTCTCAAGGCTATCTATCTGCCGTTTCCCGCGATAAATTCCAGCGGGACGCTCAACAAGCAGATAATTGAACGCAACCACGTTGACAAAATACACAGTAATATGCTAACGTGCCCAAATAAGTACATGCCACCATTAGATGTTGACACAAATGCCTCAGCCATTGTCGTTTTACTCCACCGGTTAAAGCACACGAATTATTCCTCGCGTATTATGTAACCATTGCGCAAGTGCAATTGAGGCGTCCTGTGATTCCTTTGAACTTACAGTAGGTTGCTGACTGACCGTCAGGGTCATCTGGTTGTAACTGACATGGGGAGTGTAAGTGGTCTCGCTTCTCATAAACGAATCTACCACGCCTATTGCACGACGGTCGACCGTGTCAACCTTCTTTTCAACAAGACCAAGATCTGTTGCAGATGTCGTAGCCACTCAGCTTCTTTGCAGCATGAGCAGCTGCCACATGATTGGTATCCACGGTTTCAATTACATTAATCTACCTGTTACGCAATGTTACCGAGTATATATTAAAGCGGTTTTATTGGTATCTCATGATTCTATAGTCGGTATATGGACTAGGCACACGGTGGTCAACATGGTTTTACCTCATCCAGTCCTTGCCACCAACTGGGGAAGAGAGACTGAACGTTGATACATCGAAGCGATGGGGCATTGAATGCCACTCAACGTTACTTTCGAAGTATCTAGACGGTCTCGCATGAGCAGTGCACCTCCCATTATGACCAGCTCGTGGCCTGACCCCCGATAATAGAACGCATGTCGGGGGACAGAAGCGAGTTCTGTCATTGACAGTTCTGCACAATCATTATAGGCATCTATCAACAGGACTCTTAGCCGCCATCTACGGCGGCGGCACTATTAAAGACAGCTCATTACCCACAGTTGTGATCCTTGGCTTCTTGAGCGGTGCCGTTTAGGAGCGACGGCTTGACAACCGACTCATCGATAGCCCACGACGCCATCGTTCGACCGAGCGTTTGATCTTCTATCTTGTCCCTTAAGGCCGGCGCCTAACCCTGAGTTGCTGCTTAGCATGGCAGTTTATCCAAGACATAACACTACCGCAAACGCCGTGAAGTCTACGATGCGGATACGTGTGGTCTCTCAAAGCTTGGACTATGCTGAGTAGCTTTTCCATTAGTAGTCACAGATTTCGCCGGGCGTGATGAATCACGTCATCGCGGAAGATTATACTAGCCCAGCTATGGTGAGTACCTTGCTTCTGGCTGAGCCTTCCCCCCTTTACATCTGCTAAGATGCTTGCGTTGAAGTCGAAGAAGGTCGGGCAGGTCTCTTTGACATTGCAACTACTTTTAATTTAGTACTCTCATCTCATCATCTGCTAAGTTGAGCACAAGATCTCAACAGTCTTTAGTCGTCAAAGGAGTTGAAAGACATACAGAGCATCTCATTTAAATTCATGTAGTAGTGGGATGCAGCACAATAAAGGACCTGAGGCGACCAACGAGTGTTCTGTTTCTACAGGGTTTGATTATAATCATATAGCACGCAACAAATAATTACGTAGTCTAATCGCGCACCGGCGCATTGACGCGATACGATACTGAGTGAGAAGGGGAAAAAAAGATGAACAGAGTTCAACCAAAGCAGATATCCAAGTGCTGCGACGTGAAATTAGAAGGCCAAAAAATACCGACACAGGTTGTCAATACATGGACAAACGGGGAATCGAACCCCGGACCACTCCCATGCGAATTGAGCTAGACCAGCCCATGCTAAGGGAGTATTATACCACTAAACCATTCGCCCGCGGTTGATGCCGTAGGGCCAGTATTCGCTCCATGTAGGAACCCACGATATTTAGTGTTTGTTAGAATGGAGAATATCTGACGGCGACGATGATGAATTGCCAGGGGAATTGCAAGGGCACGAAGAAGCCGATCGTTAAATGGCTCAAGTGGGACACCGGCGTTAGATGATTGTGCAGTTGGAAGGAGCCATGTACGAGCGAAAGCTTAATTGGTGCCAGGGGAGGGGGGGCCTTTGGCAGGTGCGTGAGTGCTTGCCAGCTGGACAAGGGTGAGGGGTGATGGAGGGTTGGACTCTGACTCGTCCCTAATTATAGACGTGCAGGGCAACCGCCGCTTCTCATTGCCCATTTGCCCGCTGAGACAACTGTGGCATATATGGAAACGACGGAAGGCGCTAACAGCCAGTTTCGTTTCGTTTCAAATATGGATTCGAGGACTGGAATCCAGATCCAGATAGCCGGCGCTTAATGTATGGCTTGCATGGCCAGCCGTCGCCAAGACATGGGAGTCGTGGCTGACGCTGAGGGATGGGATGATTCGAAATTCCCAATTCATAGCCACTTACTCCGTATATACATACACACACACACACACACACACACACACACACACATATATATATATATATATGTATATATAATCCTCATGACAGGCAGCACAATGGATGATGCATTTGCTGCACATTCGCTGGTCCTGCACCCCCAAGAACCCAAGAAGCCGCCCGTGCCAAGGGGTCCTACTCCTCGTCGCTGTCATTTATCCTCCATTACGTTGTCGTCATATTAGCCACTGCCCCGCGATTGAGGACTTCTCCCACATCTCACTTCCCACATCCTTATTCTCGACACTAACCCCGCCATCTTCTGCATCACTTTTGTCAAAGTCGCCAACGTCAGTTATTCCTCCATCATGGCGTCAGGAAACAATGTGCGCAATCACTCCCCTTCCACCCCGGTTGCCTTCGTATTATGGCGCACAACTAAACTCTTCGTGCTAGGATCCCAAGTTGCTTTACGCCGTCCAAGGCATCAATGCCTACCACATTTCGCACGGCAATGAGCAACCCTTGACTCCTTCTGGGCCCCAGACCCTATCGTTGTTGATGGTTCCAACATCCTCTGGCTTCGCTGACCCGTCTGGCATTGGATCGGGTGAACAGGACTTCTACCTGCATCTTCATTTACCGCCCGAGCTTGACTTGCCTCTTCCAGCTACCACCCAAATCTATCACCAGCCTCCGACGAGTTATCTGATTCCTCGATGGGATCTTGGTCCCGACAGTGGTGCTTTCACCCGCATCGAGTTTCCTCCTGTTGGAAGTCGCCCCGGCATACAAGAAGACGTGGACACTTTCGAGACGATCCTTGCGCAATGTACAGCTTTCCTTGAACGTGCGTTGCCCCCGAAGCCTAAGAAGAGTAATAAGACAGCTCCAGTGTCCACGACTTCCGCGAAGACAAGGGAGGCAGCCGGTGAGGAGCTGCCTCCATATGACCCAGGTTCTTTTACCAGGGGAGAGGGTTATGTTCCAGGTAGCATAAGTTCATCGTCCCAGGGCGGACGCATTGTCTTGGTGGACGAAGAAAACGGGAGCGTCGTTGGTGAGCTGAGCGAAGGATTTCAAGTTCTTGAAGACACATCAATCAAGCCTGGATCCAAAGGTTCGTCATTCATTGTGCCCATTCTACTTTTGCTACGTAATTCTAGTTCATGGTAAGCTGATTCGGGAATAGATCCCGTGGAGATCGCACTACCCACCGACGCATCGCAGGCCATCAATGTGCGGCCCGCTCCAGGGTACTTCGATGAAGAGGACAGGGTGCATCCAGCTTATAGAAAGTCAACCATCGTCAATATGGGCATGAGGGCGTCCCGACTACTCATTACGACGTCTGATTATGTGGTGCACGCCCTCAACAGCCAAGCGGAAAACTATACCAAGAAAAGCCAGCCCACCGCGAAACCCGTCACATTCACACCCACAACTCGTGAAAACATTCGCAAGATCAACAACTTATCCAGCAAGGCCGCTGGCCTATCTGCCTCAACAGTCGGTTCCATTGCCAAGGTTGCACAGAACTTCGGCGCCAACATCTCCAAGAGGAAGGATGGCCGTGCGAGGGGTTACGACAAGGACGGAAACGTCATTGAAACATACAAGCCTGGAATGCTCAACAAGAGTTTGATGGCTTTCAATACCGTCGTAGACGGCATGGAACAAGCCGGTCGCAGTTTGCTCACCGGTACCTCGTCCAGCGTCAGCCAGGTCGTCGAACACAAATGGGGCCCCGAAGCTGGTGAGGTTTCGCGAGGCCTCGGTGGAGGCGTAAAAAATGTTGGCCTCGTTTATATCGATATCACCGGTGTGTCTCGTCGTGCCGTCTTGAAGAGCGTGGCTAAGGGTATGGTGGTTGGGAATGTCAAGGGTGGTGGCAAGGTCATTGTTGGCGGCGGGGATAGTGGGAGTGGCATGGAAAAGACAGGCCACAACACCTACGGCGATGGCGCTAGTATCGCTGGAGAACATGAGAAGAATGGCAAGAAACCATAAACCATTGTAGATGGAGATGGAGATGGAGATGGGGGAGCTGAGATGTTAATATCCATTTGGCCCGGGGCACATATTGTGATGCGCGCTTGCCCTGATATAATATGACTTATAGGATTATGAGTAATTATATGCTTAGGTAGTAGTTGTTTACCGACATGACAGGTTGGATAATGTAATGCTTACGGCAGGAGAGTCTATAACTTGGTTGTTCATGTTGCTTTAATACCTACCTAGGGTAGAACTTGTCCACTACGCCCGATCACGTGAGGACGTGGCAAACCATGCCGCGTCGCGAGAGCTCCCCCACCTTCGTCAGCCACGTCAGTCCGGAAAGACCTCTAACTTTCTACACTTTCTACCAGACTTGACACGAGGAGTCCAAGCTCATTATGTGAGGCCTAAACCCACAAGGCCTCCAGAATCTTTCGCAACCTTGATCGAAGGTTGTTGCGCTCTTGCGGCCGCTTGGTAATTGATAGCGACGGCAACAACAATTCGATCAACTGTTTTGCTCAGTTCTGGAATTCTTGCACGCACTTCTCCAGAATCAACCGCCACTGCTTGCCGAGCTCCATGTGTCGATTCGAGCTGCTCGGGGCAGTCATTCTTATATATCACGACATACAGGACGCAATCAGGCGTAGACGGGCCCGCAAACCGTACGTAAATCTCCGCGTGTCCGGCACTCGAAACTTTGCTCAAGGCAACTTACTTACAAAACAGCTAGCTGCACACAATGCTCCACGAAATCCTCCTGTCCCTCTCCGGCCACCCATCCCCTCTCCTTCGTCCTCCCCCGTCACCAGAAGCAGATGCCCTCGCAGGGATAACGCCGCCCGAGCGGCAGCTGCTTTCGTCCGCCGGTCACATCAGCGACCTCAACACGAAGCTGATTGCCTACTCTTCGGAAATCGCTACGACCCACCCCAGCACCATCTGCCGCGCTGTCGCAACCGCCATCAGCTCCGTTCACTTGGCCGCCTTCCAGGAAAAGGTACTCGATGTAGAGGCGAGCATACTCAGGAATGATCCCGAACTAGTCGGCGCGTATAACATAGTCCCACTGACGGCGGTAATGGGCGAATTCCAGCAATGGACGAGACGGCTAGAATGGCTGTGGGACACCGTCCGGTTCATGATGGCCAGGAACGATCACGGCGGAGCCTGCGTTGGTGCGACGCTCATCGATCGGCTGCGGGACGAGCTCCAGAGCGGATATCAGGATGTGGCAGCCACGGCAGAGAGCTTGGTCAAAGCAGCAGAGACGGCCTGGCTGAAACAGGTTTCCGCATGGGTGCTGTACGGGCGACTGCCGAGCTTCGGGGCAGGCGACTTCTTTGTCCAGAGGATACAAGGTCCGCCGGAAGACTACGTCTGCGTCGCCGAGTGTTTGCCGTCCTTTGTCACAGGCTCGGCCGCGTCATCGATGCTCTTCATCGGCAAATCGCTCAACCACGTCCGCGCCATGAACACAAACTCAACGTCCACTGGCATCGCGCATGTCACGGCTAAACTGTCTGAGCTGTCGACGCTCACGCTGCCGCTAGAAAGCTCCGATTTCTCCAAGGCCATCAAGGCCGTCAGAACGTCGCTGGCTCAAAACACCCTGCAGCGAATGCTTCCGCTCGCCAAAGTCGCCGAAATGATGCAACTGCTCCGAGAATTCTTCCTGCTCGGACGGGGAGAATTTGCCATGGCCTTGACACATGAGGCCGACGAGAAAATTCGCAACAGGTGGCGGAGGACAGGTAATCTCGCTCACGAGAGGGACCAGGGCCTCAGAAACATGACTGTCAAAGATGGAGAAGTAGCTGCTGTGTTGAACAGGACATGGGCCTCACTCGTCTCCATGCAGGGCCAACATGCCGAAGAAGACGAGCAGTTGGAGCTGGCAAGGAGCTTGATACAACTCCATCTTACCAAGTCGAAGCCCCCTGCTCCCCTCGTCACCGGCAGAGGCCTCGACGTGAAGGCCGCCAACCTCCTCGCCGCATCACCCTTCCGCAACATGCTCTTCTCCGTCCCGGCCATGCTCAGCGTAGACCTCCCGTCCCCGCTCGACATGGTCATCTCGGCATCCGACCTGCAGCTCTACTCCTTGCTCAACGCCTACCTCCTCTCCCTCCGCCGCGCGCACATCCGCCTGACCGACCTGTGGAAAATCACCTCTATCCGCCGCCACTACCCTTGCCCCGGCGGCGCCTCGGACCACGCCGTCACGCTCCGCGAGCGCTGGTCCCACCGCGCCTGGCTCCTCCGCAGCTCGTGGACGACCGCCAGCGCAGCCATCTTCTTCCTCAGCGAAACAGAAGCCTACTTCCAGACGGAAATCGTGACCGGCCTCTGGGACCACTTCCACACCTGGCTCCTCCCGCCCAAAGGGGGACCCCATCGCCCCGGCCACGCCACGCCGCCATCACCAGTCACCCCTTCTCACGATCCGCAAACCCTCTCCACAGCCCACACAACCTACCTCCGCACCCTGGTCCACCGCCTCCTCCTCACCCAGCCGTCCTTCGCAGAGCCGCTCTACGCCCTCCTCACCCACATAGACCACCTGGTAGCCCACCTGCACCGCCTCCACGCCCTCTTCACCTCCATCGACCTAGAGCACGACGCAGGCGTCCTCGACGCCTTCGCCGACCTACAAGGCGAGCAGTCCCAGGTCTTTGCCTCCCTGCACGCCGTGCAGCGCAAGGTCAAGAAGGGCATCGAGGCAGCCGTCGACGCGCTGCGCCGCCTAGAGGCCGACCCGGCCTTCATAGCAGAGTGCGACGGGCACGGCCTCGTCGACGAGGACGCCGACGAGAGGGCCTATGTCCCCTGTGGTCTGGGCGGCGTGGACAGGTTGTTGATGAAGCTGGATTTCGGGAGCTGGATCGGGAGCAAAGGCGGCTGGAACGACTGATCACGGTGTTGAAGCTCTTTGCCCTGTGGCTTTTCAAGGACCTTAATTGGGACCAGCGGGACTCTCTGCTGGGGATCGATCTTGGTTGTTGTGGTAGGTGTGCGAGTGCATGGCATGAGTTATGAAAGGTTACGACGACGCGTGAGCTTTGTTCTTGGTTAATTTGGGCAATATGTCGAGTTTATGGGATCGGGATTAATACGAGCCTACAAAGGCCGAGACGGTGCCTGGAATGATTGAATTATGATTCTATTGCTCACTAGGTGCTAGATTCCCGATCCAATGTAAAACGCCCATTATATGCCTCGTTGCTGCTGAATGCACCCCAAAAACTCCTGGCTGTGATGACATCTTCCATCGTACATGGCTGTAATTACCTCCAATAACTGTTATTATTACATGGGTCTCGTCATTCGTTACAATCTGGCTGTTGTATGTCCCTCGTCATCCTTGCCGTGTGTCGAGGTTGTTAGTAGACAGCCACGGCTTTGCCGAAGCGAAGCGGACTGAATGTGCCCCGTCCCGAAGCCTGCTCGGAGCCGGCATGGGTCTGTTCTGCCCCGAGTGGGGCCGGGCCGGAGACGGGTTTCTTGCATTGCCATTCTTGGCGGATGCAATCGTCCACAAGGGCCACGAGTCCTGTTGCAACAATGACGCTGTTATTCGCGTTAGCTTAAAGCTCGGGATTTTTAGTAAAAGGGTTAGAAATGACGGTGGTCATGCGACTTACTCTGCGACGTCTGTCATTGCATCAATCACTGATTGATCGCTGATCCACATGTAGCATGGCGGGATCCATCCGCCAGCTCGCTTTTCCGCGTCAATTTCACATGGACTTTGTATTTCTTGTGCTATATGGGCAATAGCTTCATGTTTGTCGTCGCGCATAAGATGAAATGAGAAAGTGTTGAGCTGCTTGTCCACGGTTCGTTTCCAAGTATAAGTATGACCCCACCATTCAAAGCCATAGCGCTTGGAGCTTCGACGAGTTACTTGGACACGAGCATAATTTCCAAACTCAAGTTTGACGACATCAGTGGGTACAAGGACCGAGGATGAAGACTTGATAGCAAGGCGAGATGACCTTCCGTCGGCACTGTCACTGCCACCTGGAGAAGAGGCTATCGATTTTGCGGTCCCAGCGCTGCCTGTTGATGGCCTTCGAGAGGATGAGGACGATTTAAGCGAGAAGCAAGAAGAGCTTGATGCATTCGACCGGCGAAATGGCGCTTTGACGGAGCGAAGAGCTGATGAGACGGATTGTTGAATGCCGTGTCGCGACGCAGCGGATGTGGCGGCATAAGCGCGTTTAGAGAAGCAAACCTCTCTCCCAGAATTTCGGCAATAGCGTCTCAGAGAGAAGTGTCGGTTTGCCAAGTCGTACATACGCAGATGAAACAACTGAACTGTAGTAGAGCGACCCCGTCGGCGAGAACCACCAAGGTCCGAAGTAACAGTATCTACTCGAAGATTCATGTTCCCATCTGGGGCTGTATCATCGTGACGGATGGACAAGCGACATTGAGAAGGAAACAGCAAGCCAAAGGTATGAGGAACAGAGGGTTGAAGTGATGGGTCGGCTGGTCCGGCTCGGTAGGGACGAAGGACCTCGGGGATTGCCAAATCATCAACGGCGTGTAGACGCTGCGCTTCAGGCTCCTGCTCTTCTCCATGCGCATCGACAAAGTCATGATGCAGATCGTATTCGGAGAATCGTGAGTCGTAGGTGTTGACTGAAAGCATCGAGGCGGAAGGGGAAGGCGGGAAATATGTGATGGTGGGTGGTGATGGCTGACGGTCAATTTCCTTCAGCCTTGTCTCGTTCTGTCTGTTGTTGCGACGGGCGTACGAAGTCTCATCTTTCGCCTTTTCTTGTATCAGGTTCGAATCCAATGCGGAACCCAAGAAGAGAGATGGAGGTGGATCATCAGTGAGGGTCAAGATATATGCACCAGAGAGCTCGCTTGTTCGTGCAGACGACGTGGACGAGCGACAATAAGACTGAGAGGCATCTGTTTGCTGTCCAGACACGGAACGAGGACTTGTCGAATCCGGTGTAGGCGGAAGTGTTGAGGATATGGCCGCCATTGTGTGTGTGTGTGTGTGTGTGTGTAAATGTTGCTTGCTAGTATATACGTGAGTTAGATGCCTGGATGACGGCGCATTATAAAGAAGCAAAGTTGAATGTCTGTCAGTTCAAATGTTTGGGGGTATTAGTTAATCCAAACTTGAGGGTCCATGAAGAGCAAAAGTCCCCTGCCTAGACGGCCAAAGAAATAAAAGTGAAAAATAAAAAAGGGAATGGATGATGAACGGGTGATGGCAACGAGCCGGGTGCCGGGAGAAGCCAGGGAAGGAGGGTCCGAGATATATTACGAGGGAAGTCGCTTTCACCCGCCGGGTGCACTTTCCTTGCATGCCGTTCGTTGGCTGGATGGACCTCAACACCGGACCTGTCTGGACTGGTGGATTGGGTACAAAACTCTGTTCGTATGTTCGTGTGCTGCTTTGCCTTGTCTCGTCGCCCACTTGCAGGGACCCCTACGACGCCGACCGAAATTCGATCCCAGGACGCGACTGATTGATCGATTGAGCGACAAGCCAACCGCATGGGGAAGCCGCCACGTCGGGGCTGCGTGGTAGGCCTTGCCGTGCACAAGGGGGTCCGTTAGGGCGTTAGGGGACAGCCGACGACGAAGTGGTGTGAGCAACCGATGCATGCGTGGAAGAAACTAGCACGACGAGGAAGGGTCTACGGCGTCGGTCCGGACATGGGACATGGGCTGTTTTGGTAGGCGCACCATGTCCTAGGACTGGCTTCATGCACTGACACTGAGGATTCCAAGTCCGGCCCGTACATTTATCGTCCATCCGCGCTACCATTCAACCAACCTGCTTGGCATTGCGTTGCACCTTGGGCGCAGCAGCGGTGCTCGGCGCTCGGCACTGGCCAGCAGAGAGTTGGCTTCACAGTTCACAGTTCACGGTCACTTGGCAATTTGTACCAGGCCTTGTTCATGCGTTCGCTGTCCAGCAAACACAACTAAAGTCTTGAATGACAGGCGGTCTTGCTAGCAACGCACGCGTATGACTGCGGCAGTAGCAGGACGCTAAAAAGGAAGCTCATCACAAAAGATCCGTATTGGCTTCGCTCCCAGCCCTCCCAAAGTCGGATTGCAGCCTGCCTAGTTTGGGAACTAAGGCCAACGCAACCCAAGGGCTGAGCATGCCAAAGGAGCTGTCATTATCTGCCCTTTTGTTGGCGCCCATCGAAGGTTCACCAAGTGACAAATTTGTCATTAATTCCTAATACCTGCAACAATTGGGTGTCTGCAGCAGCACACGATGGGCAGTGCAATGTACAATGTACATTGCAAGCCAGGGTCCGATGCTGCCCTGGGACAAGGAAAATGGTCAGTCACGGACAAGATCGGCCTACTCCGTACAATCTATCTACCTGAGCAGATCGGGCACAACGGGCAGAGCGGGAAGCGATGATGCGACAGGGCCCAGCCGATTGATTACTGTCCTTGGTCCAGCGCTTGTTCCGAGCTGCCCATGACGCCCATGACGTCCATGACGCCCATGACGAGCCATTGCAACCGCTGTATGTCAGCCGTGTGTTCACTGTCGCCCCCTAAAGCTTTGTTTTACCAATCTTTCCTGCCAGTGCATGGACAGTAGTTGCAGGGAATGCCCTGAATATGCATCACCTGAGAACCGGCTTGTTGTCGTCGACGTCAATGGTCACACAATCCGACTCAACCGCCAATCGGCCACAACTGTGCCATCTTCTGAGCGAGCATGAGACATACCATGGAAGAACGCTGCATGGCCATTCTTCTGGCACCATATTGAAAAAAAAAAAAAAAAGACGCTATCGATCGAATGTTTTGTTTGGATTCGCCCCGCCAAGCGAGTCATCTCCATGCTGCCCACACTAACGGTCCCATCGGACCTTGGTTAGGCGTCGCACGTACAAGGACACACTCCTCGTATTGCAACTCGAAGCCAGCGATTGGTGTTGGTGTCTAACGCTTTTCTGCCCGTGCTGGGGATTCCCTCGTGCTTCTGCATCGAGAACAAGGTGTGGCACCGCGTGGACTCAGTTGACCTCCATCTACAGCCAAGACGGCGGCTCAACACTCCGACATTGGCTCTTCTCACCAACACTCCCAGGCATTTGATGGACTCGTTGGACTGCCAGCGGTTAAGTGTTCTCCATGCTGTAGTTCGATCAGCCAACCAGACCTGGCCGCGACAAGACGTGACGGCCGCCACACTCCCGTGGTCCTCGCTAGCTTACTGGCTTTTGCATCAAGTCCAGAAACCACTGTCTGGAGGACATGTGTTTGCATCCGCAATATTATTCGCCGACTGGCTGTTCAATCAGCTCTGGCTCGAGTACCCTACAGGATCAAACTCGGCTGCAGTCCAGGTGCCATATCCCATGGCCCGAGCAACCTTCAAAGCAGAATTCTAGAATTCCTCTGCCGCCCAGCACCGAACTGCACGCCTTGTCCACCCAAGTCAAGCAGCAGACTGACACCGAAGACAGTACTCCATATGCGAACAAACTCGGACGTCCGAGGCGGCGCGCGGAACCCTCGGGGCTGCAAAACAGAATGCCTCACGTCTGCACCGCTTCCCTCGCCAGAACAAAAATCCCACACCTTCCGTCAACATGAACCAGCCAATATCATTCCCACCGATCCAGCCCAGGTCCATCCCCTTCCCTTGGTGCCTAGCTCGCCCAGCCCAACGCGAGCAAGTCGTGTCGAGCCTTGATTCGCCCGTCTGCGCGTGCCTATTCCATCACGGCGCTTCGCTTGAAACCCAGCGCACCATCTCGTCCAAGGCTCCAGGGGGAAGGAGGGGCAGCCGGTGCTCCTATCTTTATCGTAATACCACTTTGTAAAAAAAAAAAAACAAATCAAAACAAATCAAATCAAACAGTTCAACGAGTCTCTCTTAACCAAGGCTTCAATAGCACTGTTCATTAAATCGTCCAGCCTCCTTTTCCATAATGGCCATTCTCCCATGTGCCTGGAACACCCCGGTGATGGCATGTAGCTCTCTAGCCAACGTATATACTTTGGACCGCGGGCATTTCGCATGCGTTTCGTCGTTGGAGCAAGAATGCATAAACAATGTAGCGCTCAACTATGCTACACCATCATGGTTCTGGATACAGTGACTCGTTCGGTAAAAAACCACACTGGACACAACCCAGCCCAACCCTTATTGCTACATGTTTGCTGGGCCATGGTGATGGTACAACTGCCCTCTCCCCTCCGTCCTCCGCCCACCTCTCTCAGTCTCTTGGTCAGTTTGGCCAACTATCCGTCCATACATTGACTTGCACCTCCGGCAGCCATCCCGAGCGACTGGATCTCCAGCTCCACTATGGCTGGATGTTCCATCCCACCCATGTGCGAGGCACTACTCTCCATATTTTGACTTCACCACTCCGCAAATCATCCAGCTTGTAGCTCTCGAGCTTGACCTTTTTGTTCTCGCGACCTTGCTCCCACGCCCGAACCTTCTTCTTAGTGCCGTCCCATTCAGCCACCACGGCGACGTGATCAGGCTTGCCCACCTCTGCCGTGTATTTGGCATGCATTGGACCGTGCTTGCCCTGGAACTTGGCGTTGCGGAATGAGATTATGTCGCCAGCCCGGATCACGTCCTGTTGCTGCGTCGAGGCATTCGCCATGTTGGCGTAGACCAATGCACCGTAGGAGCGCGTGCCGACCGGTGGCAGGGCGCCAGTCAGGGGTCGCAGAAGCTCCATCAGAAACCCTTGCGGAGTACCGTCTCCCACCACGGCATCCTTTCTGGATGTGGCGGCAGCGGAAATCTGCCTACCGTATCGCTCGTAGAACTCTTCCATCTGGTCTTGACGCAGAGCCCGCGGCGGTGGTTCATGCCGCTGCTCTAGCTCTACGTTGGACGGATCATAAGGATCGTACCGCACTGTAACTACTGTCTGTGAATAGTCCTGGAACAAGACGAATATTTCCCGGGTGATCACGATCCCAGCTCCCTGGTTAGTCGAGGTCGTCTCTTCGCTCTCAGAGTGGATATCTTTCCGGCCCTGAAAGACGGGCGGGATTTGGTTGGCCTGTTTCCACCACCCGCTCTGAATTGCAAGGTCAATTTCATCAGCAATGAAGTCAGACTCGACTGATGGCCGATGCATGTCCATCGACCTCCGGAGACTAGTGCTTGTGCGAGGAAGGTCAAGGGACTGTCTGTTGCTGGAACGTGGCGGTAGTGCTGACGGTGGCGCCCGCCGATCAGGAGATGACGCCGGAATACTGGCCGACGGTCCATGGAAATAAGCCTGCTTTTCATCTATTTTGGGCGGCTTTGCTCCGTAACCGGGGGTCGAGGGTAGAGGGAGAGGCGAGTAATTGTAGGGGTCGTACTCATCTGCATCAGCGGTAGCTCCTGCGTTCGAGGCAGTCGCCCCTGGAGTCGGTGGTTCCTTACTCGGCGGAGGAGGCGGCGGAGGAGCCGCACGCGGAACATCCACCGATCGCCTCTTACTCTCAGGAGGGGGTTGGCTGGGAATAGGCGGAGGTACGGCTCGTGGCGCTGTGGCGGACGGTATAGGGGGTGGCATGCTGGAGGGTGCCTCTCGGGTCGGCGACTGTAGAGGGGGCTCTTCTAGACTAGAATCTCTGGCGTGTGATTTCAGGGCATCTTTGTGTGGCACTGAAGAGCCGATGTCTGTATCGTAGTCGCCCTCATATTCTGTGATTTCTTCATCTCTATCTTCACCTGCCTGTGGTGGCCTTGTTGGAGTCGCTACAGCGGCATCAATTGTCGGCTGTCGACACAACTCAGCGGGAGGCGGAGGCGGCGGCGGCGGCGGCGGCGGCCGAGACGATGTTCGTATGGCTGCAGGGGCTGATCCAGGAATAGGAGGCGGCGGTCTGCTTGAGCGCTTATTCGCTGCTGAAGGTGACGATGGCGAGAACTCCTCAGGACGAGGTGAGACTGGCGGTGATCTGATGGGCAAGACTGGTACTGGCTGCACCGGCATAAACGAGGAGCGCCTGTTCTGAATACCAGCTTGTTCTAGATCTTGATCTTGAGCACCTCCAGAAAGTTCATCATCTGATTCAGATCCGTCTGTAGGCGCTGTGAGCTCAGCAGGTGGCGGGAGAGGAGGCGCGCGAGCTTCATAGTCATTTCGTTGTTAGCATTGAGTTCTGTCACGTCCGGGAAATACAGCATGCTCTTGGTGGACAAACTTACATTCGGTAGGAACAGGAGGAGGGATTGATCGGCTATCCGGGGTCGGAGCGGCACTGCCGACGTCTCGACGCAGTGCTTTTTACCGGATTAGCTGGGAATTTTCATCAGAAGCAATGGAATGCAACACGTACAGGTGCCTTCATATATAGGAGCGGGGGTCGTCACTCCACCCTCATCCACCTCTTCATCATCAGCCTCGTCCTTGTGGGTATATTCGCGTGTTGGCACCGGTGGGGGCGCTCCCCTCGAATGGATGGGAATAGCTCCATAATTATCGTCCTCGTCCGCTTCTTCTTCCTCAGGATGACTTCGGCTGGGAGGTATGGAATTACCCATGCCCGACAAAGCCATAGCTGTCGGGACTGGAGGTGGTGGTGCCCTTGAGGCCTGCTCTTCAGTTTCGTCCTCCACAGTCGTTGAATCGACTGGCTTGGCTGCCTTCTTTCTAAGGGGCGCCTTGGCAATGGGAGGAACAGGCGCACCAAACATGCCATGGAAGCCCATGCCACCACTCATTTTCGCCATTCTCACGCGTAATTCCTCCTTTCGTCTGACTTCCGGGTCCACATCGTCTTCCTCGTCCTCTTCCTGATCTCCCTCTGCGTCCTCTTCCTCATCATCCGCGGCTGCAGCGGAGACTGCTGGCGTACGGCCGGTATGCCTGAACGCTTCCTCGTTGTCCTCGCGTTCCGTAGTATCATCTTGTCCCTCCGTGGTATCACCAGCACCAGACATGTCGGCTTCATTACCGTCGTGAGCCTCTTCCATCGCAGGACCCTTAGAGGTTCGTCGCCGAGGCGGTTGTGATGCCCTTGGATGAGCATTATCCGTGGACGTCCTCGGCTCGGTTTCGGCTGTAGAAACCCGTTCTAACGAAGGCGTAAGTGGTCCTTCGCCCGCTAGGTTCCCTTCATCGCTAGCTATGGGCGCCTCGGGTTTCTTCTTCTGGGGCTTCCTGGGCCTCTCCTTCTTCGCAGCGGCTTCCGCATGGCGCTGAGCTTGCTCTAGCTGTTGCTTCTGAAGCAGTGCTATGCGTTCCTTTAAGCTGGTGGGTTTGGGTTGGTCGTCGTCATCGGCGCCTTCCTGTATCTGCTGCTCCGTAGGGATCAACCCAGCCTTTGCAGATTGATCGAGCGTCTCAGCTTGTCTCTCTCTAATCTCTGGGTCTTCGTCTCTACGGTAAATATTGGTCGTGGGCTTCTCCCGCGGGGGAGGTACGTAGGCATTCCGACTAGGAGGAGGAGCAACAAAAGGTTTTCTGACAAAATCGGACCCTGCAGCGCTTCCTCCTAAGCCGCCGGGCTTGAATGGAGCGACAGGCTGTGCAGCCGGTTTGTTGAAGGCAGCGATGCGGTCCTTGAAAGAATTGCTGACGGGTTTTTCGGAGATTGGGGGGCCAGCTTTGGCTTTCGGGACTACGGTCTCGACAGGTTTGGGAGCTGCTGGGGGTGAAGTGGCTTTAGGAGGAGAGTGAGAGAGTGCCCGTCCCGCGGCTGTTGTTGACATCGGTACTGGGGCAGCGGGGACAGGGTGCTCGGCTTCCACAGGATCGGTGTCTATGGCGTCTGCAGGCTCATGTTGTGGCTCCGGGTCATCAACCGAAGCTGCCTTCTCCGCAAGAGGCACTGGTGGAAGGGGCGCCGTTGCTGCGACGTTTTTTTCTTCTTGACTGGCCTGGGGTTCCTTCTTGGTACGTGATCGCGTCGGACGTGGAGGGGCAGTTGGCTCGAACTTCTCCACAAAGTTTCGAGGAAAAATTCCTTGCTTCTTCACGCCATGGTCGTCGGTGTATTCGCCAGTGTACCAGTCGTCATCTTCAGCCTCGGTGACGGTGATGACTTGGCCGAGGTCGAAGTTAAGGTCGTCTTCGTGAGGAGAGTTATAATCGTAAAGGGCCTTGACCCGGAAGAGCGCGGCCATGGCGACGTAGCAAGTATCATGCGACACAGGCGGTCCTGTGACACGTCTGTCGCGGCCAGACAAGACCGTTTGATTGAATGCGCAATGAAGTTATCTCGTCCAAGGTAGGGCAAGGAGAAATGAAGTTGGGAGGGACGTGGGAAGCGGCCGGCGTGCGTCGTCAGCTGTAGAGAAGAAGCGGGGGGGGGGGGGGGGGGGGAGGGCAAATGGCAGTCGGGGAAGTTGCGGCGTTACAGCTTGAGCTCGGAGGCTAAGCTACCAGGCATGCACCGGTCCGCAGGTGACAGGCACGTCGTTGTATGCTCGATGAGCGACAAAAGTGACAAATTGCGCGCGCGCTGGTTGAGGGGTAATTGCTAGAGATCAAACTGGTTAGGAAACTGCTGACGCAATAGAAGACAGAGAGACTAACACCGGGGCAGGCAAATGGCAAATGGCAAATGGACGCAGGCGGAGCAGGAGGAGGCTGTTTGACATACCCGTGCGCAGGGCAGCCAAGCCTTGTAAACTGGTTAGTCTTGGGGGTGTTGGAGTTGGGCGGTGGAGCTCCGTTTCAACGTCCAGCAAAAATTTGCCCCCATTATGTCAACGCGTGCCAATATGTAGCCCTTGGCAGGTGGTGGTGGTGGCGGTGATGATGGTAGGTATCTACCTGGTACTTTCATAGATTGACTGACAATAACGGCAAGCAGCAATCAACATGGGGAGACGCAGGCGGGTTGACGACGTCAGCGGGCTGTCTCCCCACGATGGCTCCTTCCTCCCCTACCTCCTACTGACTGACTACTGACATAACATGACGAGATGACACTCTGGCGAGAGGATCCACATCAATCAACCACCAAAGCTGTGGCACGCTAACCCGCTAGGGTAACCAATGACACGGAGAGCTTATTTACGTAGCATGTACTTACGAGCTGGGAATAACAGCCCACTCGTCTCTTGCTGATCCTAATTTTTGCATTAGAGGGCGGTTCCCTATGTGCCTATGTGCTCGGGAGAGGAAGCAACTTCGTCCCGAACCCGAGGTCGTACCAAGTGCTGAATAGAAACCAGCCTTGTATCCCGTTTCAGCGTTTGACCCTGCCTTGGCACAAGAAGATGAGCCAGGGAGGTGTGGGGGCGACATGGTACTTGGTATTTGGTACATGGTACCTGGTACTTCGGTGGTAAAGGATGAAAGGCGGGCATGCAAGAAAAAAGAAAAGCCCGGTCGTGACTGCTCCGTACAATACAATGTCATATGGTTCCAAGTGTTACAAATTGAGTCAGCCAGCTTCAACGTCAAACCCTTGCACGCCGGGTGATGAGACGGATCAAACGTCAACATAGCATAGTACCGGTGTAGAGAAGTCGAGGACCCAGAGACGTTGGCATTCGTAACAGGTTCCTTTTGGATCCTATCTGGTTCACTGCTATTGGGAACCCAAGTGCAGAGTCGACCTCGTCACCCAGTGCATAATATACGTAGGTTCATGCAACAATAAATGGCCGCAGCTTATTGGGAATGCCCGAAACGACTCATTGCCGGCTTTTGATGGACTTCATTTTCGGAAGCACCTCACGTCCAGTCGCCCAAACTGTCATGCATTCCACTCATGGTCTCGAGTGCATGTTACAGTGGGGTAGTGAGGCATCACATGAGGAATCTTTCCGTCAAGCTTCACTCGTAGCCACTGGTCGACTGCCCGTACAACACCAGAACATTCAAACCAGGTCAACCCACCTCCCCCGCAACTATCCCCCACAACTTGCACAGCTGGCACGCAAATGGATATCCTCGAATCCAAGCAAAAGCAGCTCAAAAGCATTTTGAAAAAATCGGTTGCCGAACCTGGCAGGCGGTCCGAAGCCGACGCCAGAGAAATCGCCATTGCCCACGCCAAGCTCCTCCAGCATCGCAAAGAACTCGAAAGCGAAATACTCGACAGCCTCGTTCTCCTCTCCGAGTACCCTCTGGTTCGGGAGCCAGGCTACTCGGCGGCAAACCCTGCGCCGAGCGACGTCTCGGCCTTTAAGACTCATGTTCGTCTCTTCCAGCCCTCGGACTACGACGACTTGATCGAGGAGCGCAACATCAACGAGCTATGCGGCTACTGTTTGTGTGCGAATTCTCAGAGAAGAGTCGACGGGGGCGGTAAGTGGAAGCTTACTGGGAGGGGTGATATCGTGAGGCGCGAGGATATTGAGAAGTGGTGTTCTGCGGCTTGTGCCAAGCGCGCATTGTTCGTCAAGGTCCAGTTGAATGAGACAGCCGCGTGGGAGAGAGCGGGCATTCCTGACATACATATTGATCTGCTGGAAGAGAACCAATCTCCAGTATCTGAGACTGACAAGGTGGCTTGTGAGCTGAGCGGTCTGAGACTAGATGAGCAGCGACGGGCTGCAGAGGATGCTAAAACTTTGGCTTTGGAACGAGGAGAGAGCGGCATCGACCAAAAAGTCGACAGGGTGAAGGTTATATTGAAGGAGAAGCAGACTAAATCCCCTAAGCCTGGTGACCCCCCCGACCGCTTGGAAGATGAACATTTACGAATAGATGGCTACAGGTTTGATTTGCCCTTGCGATCAAATAACGGTTCTAGCGGAGGTTGAGAGGCAATTCCGACTACGGTCTCCGAGTGTACACTATGATGTCTCGGCAGTTGACATAAATCTCAGAGTGTTGGTGTAAGCAATGCAGTAGAAATGATAGCTTTTGAACCGCTTCACTACATCGATCCGGTTTGGCACAGAGGCCGTGGCATTCGTGATAAGTAATGTGTGCGCAAGGAATAGAACACGCCTCAATGGAACTGGGTGGCATGCAGATGCCAGGGTTTAGACACAAAAATTCGCACAATCGGTATACGTTGTCAAACCTGCAATGAAAGCATCACAGCACGACAATCGAAAGAGACCGAAGTCATGGCGATCAAGCGTCCTCTCCAGACGTTACATGTCCAGGAGATTCAGCGACACCTTGTGGGGATTGAAGATCTTTCTTTTGAGATCTATGCACTCACTACCGTCCTCAGACGCCAAGTCGCAGAAACCATGCCAAATACGCAGAAGCCCAATTTCCCACAAGTCATTATCGAAGACGCACTTTTTTTGTCATATCCCGTTTAGTCGCGGCGAGGCCGGTCACCGAAGCGGCGGTTGCCACGCTCGTTGGGGTTGTTTTGAGTGACCTGCGTGACATTGACGGGGATTGAATCGAACTAGAGGCCATGTGAGTTGTACTGAGAAACAAGATGAGCGCATGGGTATTGGGGTCGAGCACATACGCCAAGGTGTTTAAGAAGGTCCTTAGTCTCGGAGTCGATCTCCAGCTGGCTGGAATCGCTTTGGGTGTAGTCCAAGGCAGAAACCTCAGGGACATACTGATCCTTGCGCTCACGCTCTTCTTCCTGGAGCTTGAAGGAGATACCACGGACGGGACCACGCTGGATACGTTTCATCAAGTGGGTGGTGTAACCGGCGATCTAGCAAAAAAAAGAAGAAAAAGAATTCGAGTTAGCATGAATTAATTGTCTTCTTATTGTAGCGAAAACGCGTTGCGTTGTGTGATATCTGGAGAGATAAGGCATCTTTTCATGGAGACATAGTTCGGTCGGAATGCAAATATGTCACCGCGGGCGGGATTTCGCTAACCTTGTTGCGGAGACGCTTGGAAGCAATGATGGCAATCTCATCGCAGATTCGCTTGTTGGTCTCAAAGTCAAGGGTGAGCTTGGGGTAGTATCGCTCAATGATGACCTTGGAGGACTTCTTTACGGTCTTGGTACGAACGCGACCCATTTTGGCGGTATTGGATGGCTGGTATGGTCGTTGGGCTGTCGGCGGTGGTGAGAGTCGTCAGATAGAGAAAATCTCTAAGCTGAGGCTCAGGAATTTGGTCGTTTGCACGGGCAGTGGGGGTGCTGCTGTGGTTTAGGGCTTGGAGGAGAATGATGCGTGACCCTTCACGTGACCACTGCTACCTGAGGACAGGACCTTTTATTTACGGTCCACTACAAGGCAAGGGACCTAGGTGGATAAAAGGTACCTGCGACGCAATGAACTAACATGGCATTGAAATGGACGCAGGCAAAGAGGTGGAATCTGATTTGGTTTCTATTTTTGGCCATTTCTGAACTAGTCTAACAAAGAGCATCACACCTCTTGATGGTAATATACAGGTATTCAATCCGGCCTCACCATGAATCATGCTGGCATGGCAGTTGTCTGCCATTTCGATACACCACCACCCAAAATCTCACGTGCAGCTCTGTTCATCTGGCGACCTTCCGTCTGGCTTGAGCTCCCGCTATAATGAATTCTGTGCGACATCTTCTTTAGAGTTGCCTGCAATATATGTTTGAGAGACCCTCGCTCTCCTTGGCAATGAGCTGCGCTTCGGGTTGTGTTTCACGCAGTTGCAGTACAATTTTCCCGCTGGGATCAATAGAAGCTGTTTGCGGCTCGACGTAGGCCTTTGCGCCGCCATAGGTCGTAGTGTCCAGATAAGCGATGCCATCGAGTAACCTGCTGCTTTGGTTTCTGTATCTGCCCAAGCGTGTATTGAATTCGTTGTCTCCAGCAGGCACATCTGCGACGAAACCTCCCACGCCCAGCTTGGCCTTGAAGCGGCCGGTTCTGGGATACAAAACCCTAGCCAGAGTTGGGGTCTTACGGCCTTGAGGGCCGTAAACTGGGTGGTTCTCCATGTAAGAGCCTGTCCGCAGGTAGCTTATGCCTGCAGAAGGATGGCTAGGTGGCGGTCCCGTTCTGCCATACAGACTGCCCTTGACGTGTGCGTCCATAATTCCTTGCACGAGACCAACTGGTTTGCCTAAAGGTGCCAGATCCAGAAATTTCGAGACCAAAGCGTACAACGTGCCGCGATCGTTGCGCAAGTATCTCAGGTGCTCAGTGAACTCCTCCTCGGTGATATCCCGGGGCCTGACAGGTGGGGGTGTGAGCTTGCCATTCTCCATGGCGACCTTGTTTCGTCCAATGGTCATGTCCTCGGCCAGCTTTTCCTTGAGATGGGCACGGAATTGGGCGCGCTTGGGATGCACTATCTTGTTGAGGTACCGGATGAAATCACCTTCTTTCATTCTAGCCAACCACGGGCCTTTGAATTTCCATCGCTTGTCATCGTCTAGATTGGCGTGAGGGGCCGTAAAGTCCGTATCCTCCTCAAATACAGACTTAGGCCACATCTTGGACGACGGGGTTTCGCCTGGCATGGGTTCTTTCGGTCGGGGAACGGAAACTGCAATACAGAACTCTCGAAACTTTTCAAGGGAAAGAGAATGATCTGCTGCCGATGCGAAGTCGGTGACATTTTCAACGGAGTCGACCTCTTTGATTCTGATCAGAGGTGTTGAGGTGGCCATGGTTGACTTGAGGGGGAATGGTCGCTTATAGCCCCAGTCTCCCTTTTCTCTTGATGAAAGAGGAGATGTGATGGACTGGTGCTGCGGGTATGGTCTCGTCATTGTCGGTGATCTGTAGTCGCGGATATGAAGGATCGAGGATGGGGGGTCGGGAAGAGGCTTGGGAACCGAGAACATACGTGATGACCTCAGAAGGGCCCCTCCGGGTGACACTGCTCGAGCCCCCATCGTATGAGCCACAGCAATTGAGCAGGCTCAGCCAGGATTTGTTGTTGCTTATGGGAGGGAAGCAGGAGTTATGTGGTTTGCCAGATTCAGAAAATCGAGAGCTACTGCTAGCGACAGCTTCACATGGTGGAGATGAGCCGGTAATGAGCCGATAGTGTCAAGCACCTTGGGGTCAATTTAATCTGACCCCTCAGCACCAGAAACGCAGTGGATAGCGTGGGACGGATTATTGACCGGCTACCCCTTGTACCCCTTGTACCCCTCCAACCTGCCAGGTAACCTGTGTGCCTTTAGGTACAAGTAGCTACATCTGTACGCCACACCTTGGCTGTGGGTCCACCCAAGTTGCCCTTTTAAAAGGTCAAAATGCACCAGTGACAAAGGTAGAACATCACGAGACCTGGAAGAACGACATAGGGAGCCACTGGCAGCCGAGTCCAACTCTCTTGGGAGAATGAGGGCAGCCGCCAAAATGGCATCCCATATTTCTTCGTCTCCTGCTCTCACATTCGAGCTCGTAGCTCGTTGTTCAGTGAGTGGCTCACTAGCAGACACAATTCTATGGCGATATCTCTTCATCGCCAACACACCATAATGCGGTCAACTCACACATTGTCTAGACCACTCGCGCTCGGGCTTCTAACATGATGCTGCCTCATGGTCCCGTTCAGCTTCCCATGTTTATGCCTGTAGCCACGCAAGCTTCCCTCAAAGGCATAACACCCCAGCAATTGGAAGAGACTGGATGCAGGCTCTGTCTGAACAACACATACCATCTGGGACTGAAACCCGGCCAAGAGGTTCTGGATTCAGTTGGAGGAGCCCACAAGCTGCAAGGCTGGAATCACAATCTCCTGACAGATAGTGGAGGGTAAGTTTGACCTTGCTTGGCTCGAGCCGTCTGTGTCTCTTGTTGCTGCTAAAATCGTCCGACACAGCTTCCAGATGGTCAGTTTACTAAAATTGGCCAAGATAACAGAAGAAGGAGTCCGATTTTGCAGTCCACATGATGGAACCCCAATGCTCCTCACCCCAGAGCACTCAATATCTCTGCAAAACAGTATCGGCAGCGACATCATCATGCAGCTCGATGATGTGCTCGCCACGACCTCTCCAGACGAAGCCCGGATGCGTGTGGCTATGGAACGCAGCGTCCGCTGGCTCGACAGATGCATAGCCGCGCATAAGAAGGCAGAGTCTCAGAACCTATTCTGCATAATCCAAGGCGGTCTTGATCTTGATATGCGCCGAGAATGCTGCCGGGAAATGCTAGCGAGGAACACCCCCGGCATTGCCATTGGCGGGCTGAGCGGTGGAGAGGCCAAGCATGACTACTGCCGTGTTGTCGAGACATGCACGGCTTTGCTGCCCGACTTGAAGCCCCGATATGTCATGGGTATCGGGTACCCTGAGGATTTGATAGTCAGCGTGGCTCTCGGGGCAGACATGTTCGATTGCGTGTGGCCCACTCGCACTGCTAGATTCGGCAATGCCATCACAAAACACGGCGTTTTGAACATCCGCAATGCGAAATATGCAAACGACTTTGGCCCCATAGAGGCTGGTTGTGAGTGCATATGTTGTAGACAAGGGGATGAGGGGATGGGTGTTACGAGGGCCTACGTGCATCATAATACGTCCAAGGAGACAGTCTCGGCTCATCTGCTGACGATTCACAATGTGTGGTACCAGCTGAATTTGATGAGGAACGTGCGCCAGTCCATCATTGAGGACCGTTTCCCGGCGTATATACGTCAGTTCTTCGCCGATCTTTACGAAAACAAGGCCGACTATCCGGATTGGGCTGTAGAGACGCTTCGCCGGGTCCATGTAGATTTACTGCGATAGAAGTTCTCAAGCTAGCATATAGACAAGAGGTAGACGGTTCAGAAACAACGGCTGCTCTATGCAAAAATTCGATTTCTTCTGTATTGACTGGTAAAGCCAAGCCATGTGTCGGTGGCCCCGGTACCTCTTACCAGAGCAGGAAGGTCAAACATTTCTGGATCTACCACTTGTAAGCGTTTGTAGTGAAGTCTTACGATTCCAAAACGGCATTTTGTCTTCCCTCAGTTTTCGCACCGTGTGAAGGATATGGCACTATACCATGCGAGCCTTCACCCAGCTTCGTGTTACTAGCAATGACCTTCCTATACTCCATAGCTGACATGGATGGAATGGGTGTTAAGGCCTGATAATTATTCAAAGAAATAGTTGAGCTTCTCCTGGTCATCATGGACTTATTGCTCGGTATACGATCACTTCTGAAGAGTAAGACACGCGCTCATGTTCAGAAATCAGTGGCGTTTTGGACAACAGTGCATCTTCGTAGACTGCTAGAGCCATCGCGACTCCCGTTCAGAAGTGAAGCTTCAGAACCGTCAAACCATCTTTTGATGTGGATAAGCTTTTGTCCAGTAGTCGCATTACTAGGTCGTCCCAGATGGCCGTGCCACGTCCACTTGTTCGAATTAACGATAGGAGACTCGACTAATGATCGTGAAACCAATGCAATGGCGGCCGTTGAACGATCAGTTAGCGGTCATAAAATGAGCTTCCTTTATAACAGCAGCAATTCGATCCCAAAATCGGCAGCCACAACTTGTCACTAACCGCTTTCCATACTCGTGCAGGCGAATTCCAAGCGCGTGCAGCCGTGCGACGAATCTAAGCTCGGCAGGTTGGACGAAATGTCTTCCGAGGTTGTTGTTTGCTTCCTACTTTTCGACGTCACTTCCTGGATGTTAATCTGCACGTGACCCCACTTTATTTTGTTCTCAATTCCGCGGCTAACTGCAGCCAGAAGGCCAGACGCGGTTCCCTGTTCCCCTGTTCCCCTGTTCCCCCATGTCGGAATTGCGATGTCTCCTCATTGTATCCAAATGCAACGCAAAGCCTCTTTATTTCCTCCGTAACACACCTTACCGCTGTTAATACTGTCTGACTCTGTTGCGATTATTCTAGGGCTTGCGTGCCTTGTGTTGTGCGGACATCTGCTTTGTTATTTAGCAACTCATCTCATGCGTCGTCGTCGTCGTCGCCGCCGTCCACGATCATGTCATCGTCCATCCATGGGTCCCTTCCTCCACGGCGAAGGTCAATGGCCCCAGCAACGGCAGCGAACGACGGAGATGCTGGCTTGGCACAGTCACTGAGCCAGCTTTCTATCGCGAACGAAACTCATCACTCGAACGCGCGGGTTTCTCGTCGTGCAAGTACCGCTTCGAACACTCCCCTTAAACAACCTTCAGCCTCCTCAACGCCGCGCCCAAGAAACCCGTCTCGGAGCCCGTCCAATGGTCCAAATTCCAGAAGAGAATCCCGGCCCGGGACTCCAACGTTGCTTCGTAAAGCTTCTATGAATTCTTTGCATTCAGCAAACGGCATCACACCCAGGAATTCCTTGTCACGACGAGCCAGTTATGGCCAGCTTAAATCACCGACAACACCAAGGTCACCCACCGTGGACGAGAAACCACCCTTGACTGCCAACTCGATTGCAAACGATTACTTTCGTGCTGAGCTCGAAGCCCATCACGGGCCTATCGCAACACTACCGACAAATACGATTGTGATCCTCAATGACGTCGTGTATGGCCATCGATTCTCCCGCCCTCGGACGTCCCGAAGCGCTCTTAGCACTATAGTGGAAAGACCTGAGAGGATCAAAGCGAGTGTTCTGGGTGTCTCAACGGCGTATGTACGTCTAGGTGGCCGGCACTGCCAAGGTCGCAATCCCATTCACCCGAAAAAGCACGCGATGAACATTGGCAGCATACCATTCCGCATTCACAAGACCACCAGGCGACTGCCCCTTTCGTCCCCGGCCGTGACTCATGTTCACGGAATCAAGTGGATGGAGGAATTGAAGCTGATGTGCGACTCTGCAGAGTCTACATTGGCCATGGGAGGCAAAGAATTGCAGCGGCGCGATATTCCCAGGTCTCCTGAGGATCCTGCGCCGCAACAACTTCATGAAGGGGACCTTTATCTCTGTTCCGAGTCGCTGGATGCCATGGAGGGGGCTCTGGGTGCTGTTTGTGAAGCTGTCGACACTGTCTTTGGTGGAAATGGACCGCGCAGAGCATTTGTTGGCGTGAGACCTCCTGGTCATCACTGTTCCGCATCCCACCCTTCTGGATTCTGCTGGGTGAACAATGTGCATGTAGGCATTATGCACGGCGCGATGCATCATGGAGTTACCCATGCTGCTATTATTGACTTTGATCTTCATCACGGTGATGGATCTCAAACCATCACATGGGAACACAACTCTCGGGCCCATACTGCCAAGAAGAACGACGCCGTCTGGAAGAAGACTTCTATAGGTTACTTCAGCTTGCATGACATCAACTCCTACCCTTGCGAGTGGGGTGATGAAGAGAAGGTGAAAAATGCCAGCATTTGCATTGATAACGCACATGGTCAATCAATCTGGAATGTCCATCTTCAGCCTTGGAATACAGAAGAGGAATTTTGGGTGTTGTACGAATCGAAATATAGTATTTTGCTGCAAAAAGCCCGCAAATTTTTGAGAGAGCAGGCTCAGAGGGTACGGCAAGCGAATCAAACCCCCAAGGCAGCAATATTCTTCTCGGCTGGATTCGATGCAAGCGAGTGGGAGGGGGCGGGGATGCAGCGTCACCAGGTAAACGTCCCAACCGAGTTCTATGCCCGCCTGACTCAAGATGTTGTTCATTTGGCAGCCGAGGAGGGATTGGCAGTGGATGGGCGAATTGTGAGCGTCCTCGAGGGCGGTTACAGTGATCGCGCTTTGTTTTCAGGTATACTGAGTCATCTAAGTGGGATGGTTGGGCCTGAGGATCCTGTGAAGACAGAACTGGAAACAAGCGGCCTTGCCTACGAGATGGGACAACGGATTGGCAGTATCGATACGGATATCGATCCCATGGCAGACCCAAAGGATTTAACCGCCCATGGCCAATCTTACAATCCATCATGGTGGGCGAGCGGCCAACTAGACCAACTTGAACTGCCTACACAGTCGCCTCCATCAGAGAGGAAACGGCAAAACCAAATGCCTCCTACGTACACAACTCCCACACAAGCTTCCACAGCGAGAGTGACAGATCCGGTTAGGATGCGACGAAGTCTATCCAGCTTATCCACAGGATATCCGAAAGTGATTCAACGACCGCCATCACCTCCGCCACCAGAAGTGTCCTGGGTTGTTGCAGCCAAGGAGCTATGCAACGTGTTGATTCCGTCGGATCGTCAGACAGACAGCTACAAGGCCGAGGAGCTCAATGCAGAGGCCTCTCGGGCTCGACGAGATCGACAGTCCATCTTGCTGTGCCAACCTGCTCCGACGCATACTGCGACTGATCGACCGTCGTCGAGAATGTCGTTGCGCGAGCGGCGCCCAAGAGCTATCGGTCCGATCGATGAAGAGGCTAGCGATATTCCACCAAAGACGAGAAGAAAGCAGGCCATCACACCAGCTGCTTCTCCGAGCAGGGTACATACATACCTGACCACGAGCCGATGAACAAGAACAAGACCACGGCTAATTTTGATTTGATAGGCAACCAGGGAAACGGCCCAAGCCAACGTCACGCAATCTGCGAGGAGGCCGAGCCGTCGTCTCAGCGGTGCCTCCACCACACTCAGCCCTCCCAGAGAGGAGCTGCCGCCAATACCGCCTATTCCTGCCACGGCTCCTATTCCTCGCCGAACAAGCAGCCGACCAAACTCTAGAGCAGGCAGAGCGCAGGGCAGTGACAAAGCAACCGTGCAGCAGAATCGGGCATCATCGGCTCGCAGAGAGTCCGGTGCCAAGGGGCCTAGTAAAGCGGCGAGGAAACCGAACACACCAGCACGGACTGGCAAGCAAACCTTCCTTGCCGAGACTGATACGCCGACGCCCTCTACCGGTGTCCCACTCGTTATTGCGACCAACGACTCAAAAGCAGACATGGACAACCTAGCCACGGGCGTGAAAAGGATTCGAATCAACTTGATCACGCAGTCGCAGAAGGACGCAAAGAAGAAGTCCAAAGACGCAGTGGCTGCGAGTGAGAGGGCCGTCGATCGAGATTCCTCGAAGGGATCCGCTTCACTTGCGCCTCGTTCCGGCCAGCCTATACAAGCACAAGGCCAAGCAGAACCGCCGCCGCTGGCAACACCATCGTTGAGCGGGAGAGTTTCTACTTCAGCAGAGGGATCGCATCCGTCAAGCGCATCGTCACCAACATCTGCTCCATCAGTGCTGGCAGGCAGCTCTCCTGATGTTCCGCATGTTGCAGTACATGCTGCGAGTGATACCAGAGACATGTTCATTCCTTACCAGACAGAGGGAACAGAGGTCGTCACCATGGTGCCCCAAGAACCCCTCAAATGGCTGCCGCCAAATGTTCCGACCCCGTCAGCTTTGACGCCTATCGAGGAGGCTGCGCGGGCTGTGAAGTCGGGTGGTCTGTTTCAGTACCGGCGTAAGTCGGGGATTCCATTCGCATCCAGAGCAGACAAGCCCGGCAAGAATGCGCTAGAGACAGGAAGTAGTCAGCTGTCGGGGAATGAGAACCTGCCGACGCTGGAGACGACGCAACAACGAATGTGACCAACGTTTGAAGGACCACAGACCCGATACCTATCCCAACAAGATGAAAGTACACCTACAGTCATTTTGGAGACGGAGAAAATCCGGAATTGGAGAGGAGGCGAAGCCCACAACAAGCGCGCGTTATTGGATTCTAAGATGACGAGTATGTTAAATGGAGAGCCACACTAGTTTACTTTTACCTGGTTTCATAGAATGCACGTTATGACAACGTGTGATACCCCTGGCCCCCATTTGGATGTAACAATGAATATTGTCTCTATAGAGTCGGACCAGTTCTCCTATCTTAGGATCCTTAACGTTTCTATACTATTATGCTCTCCCATAGGCCAGTTATCACTTTATTACAAACCATATCTCTTCAAGAAAAGTGCTCTTTGAAAGCCGCCAGTGGAACGGCCTTTTCTAGAAGGGTCGCCTTTGCAGACCCAGGATGGGCCTGACGCTCAAAAGTCCACACCTCGTGAACACCCAGGCTCTCGAGAAATGCCACGCCGCGAGCGTAATTCGTGCCAACCTGCGCGATGCCATGACTATCATCCGACATGGTGAACCTGCCGCCCATTCTGATCCATTCCTATATGAACCCCAAAGAAAAAAGGGGAAGGAGAAGAGGGCCGGGACAGATTAGAAAAAAAAAAAAAATAGTGTCCTTACGGGGATTCACGAAAAGCAAAGAAAAGCACCACATACCTCTGCAATGAACCTCCCGGGGTACGGCTCCTCCAGGCCCTTCCGCAGCGCGGCGGTATTCAGCTCCAACCAGCCGACCTGGTCCCGGACGACGCGCAGGTTCCGCAGCACGCGGCGCCACACGCCGGCCCAGCGCCGCACGTCCCTGCCAGGGTCGCAGCTCATGAGGCGGACGAGGTCGAAGTGGCCGACGATGCGGGGCCGCAGCGCAAGCAGCATATCGAGCTGCAAGTCGTAGTAGTCCTCGTAAAGGCGCTCCTCGGAGCCGCCGCTCCTAGCCACGGCTACGGCGTACTCTGCGCGGTCGTAGTCGATGGGGACGGAGTGCACGTGGTGTACGGAGCCGATGAAGTAGTCTATGCACGACGGTCGGGCGAGCTCGTGCACGGCAGCGGCGTAGGAGGGCCGGATGAACTCTGCTTCGAAGCCGACGAGGATGGCGATGTGGGACGCGTACTTTTCCTGCAGGCGGACTGCCTCGGCTGTGTAGGCTTCGTGCAGGGCCGGGAGGTTCGCGAGGGCGGATCGAGGGTCTGCGAGCTGGTTTGTGTTAATGGGGGGTGGTGGTGGTGGTTGGGGGCGTTGAGGGCAAGGCGTGCCTCCTCCGGGTACAAGTCCTGCTCTTCGTACCGCGGCATGTGCTCTGAGAGTCCCATCGTCTTGAAGCGCAGGCGGATGGCGTGCTGGATGATGTCCTCGAGCTGGTCGACTGCGTGGCCGGGGCAGAACTGGCCGGAGTGGGAGTGCATCGTGAAGGCCATGACGGGGCTATTTGGCATGCGTACGTGGCGTGGTTCCTGTGCAGTCGTGGTCAGCGGGTGTATCAGATCAGGTGGTAACCTGAGCGATAGCCTTCCTGTAGCTGTCGTCGCCGAGGTTTTTCTTCATCACGATTCTCATTATTTTTTCAAACGAGTTTCAGTTTGCAGTTATACCAGTGACGTAAGTATGTGGGGCAAGGGAGTGTCAGATAGGGCGGGGGGGGTTTGCGTGGTCAAGGTGCGAACGCTGATTGGTGCTCTCTTGGTGAAAACTTCCGATTACGGCAAAAAATGGGAAGACGAGCAGACAGCACGAAAAAAAGATGTACCGACTCGAAGCCGTCCGTTATGACGGCTACATAGTGTCACCGCACCGCAGGGCATTGGCTTGCGTCTCTCAAGTGCCAAGGTTCGGCGATCCTTTACCAACGGCCACTGAATTGTGCGTCATACATGGGGCAAGTTGGACAGACACAGTATATGCATGTACCTACACGACGTTAACAAACCAAAGCTGTGAGTATAGTATATGGTACTGTACATAGTACGATCTATTCAGACATTAAGGGTGAAAACATGAGTACCTAATTCAAGGTTCAGATGTACCTTTTATATATACCTTGCGATGAGGGAAGGAGCAGGGCAGGGGATCCACCCCGTCGAGGGCCGTTACTCATCAGGTCACCGCTTCAACTTCAACTCCGTCTCCCCATGGTAATTTCTGTCGATGCAAACCCGTCATGAGCGCCCCTTCACAAAGCTTCCGCAAGCAGCCATGGTCCAGCCACGGTGTCCCACACCTTCCAGATCATTGCGGCAAATGACATGACAGACGACATGCTGTGCGATGCCGCGGCTTTGTTCACTGAGAACTACGGCACCTGGGGAGGTGGCGCGATGCAGGACAAGGGTACGTCTGGACCGCTGCTAATAACTTCGTTATTGCTTCCATGGACTTGAACGTCTCCGCAGGAAAGCGCGTAAAGCTCATCCCGAAGCGGCTGCGAGAGCAGTGTCTGCCACCAGACGGCCGATGCTGCTATCTCAGGGCCCTCTCTGACGGTCAGCTCATCGGACACGTATTCACGAGTCGGTGGGAGTGGAACGGGTTGACTGTCTGCTGGGTGACGCAGCTGGTGGTTCATAGAGACCATCGCGGAAAGGGGATTGCGACCATGCTTCTTCGACAGGCGAGGGCTGGCTCCGACAATGTCTACGGCATCATGAGCTCACATCCCTATGCGTGCGTCGCCGCCGCCGCCGCCGCCGCCTTCAGCAGTGAGTCACACTCCATATCCATGCGAAACCCTGAACCCAAATCTCACATCGTACAGCGGCCACTGAGAATATCTCAATCGACTTTCATTCAACAGCACTTGCAGGAAATAATGCGCCAATCCCCGTCAGATACGTGAAGGAGGCGGCCGTTTGTGGCAACCTGTTTGACCGCCGTGATACCTCGGGTCTCGTTTCTGGCGCCAACACCAGGTTTTTCGTTGACCATGAGGAGCCTCTCAAGAAGCTTCGCCAGTTTCGACAACACCGCCTCTGGCCGCTTGGAGATTTGCCGGACGGTCATGAATTTTTTGCTGGTTGTTCGTGCTAAGCCGCGACATTGAACATTGCCCAAGTAGTTATCGCTCTGATAAACCTCATCAAGTCTTTTGGTTTGGGCCTTGCCCGACTTTGTGATATACATGTCAAGTGTACGAGTGACCGTGGACTCTGCAAGTCTGTTCCCCTCACCGACGAGGTCAAAACGTGCCTCAACAATGGTCTTGTAGGGCGGAGTGTTGCTGAGCGCAAATCGTGGATGCCGTCCGCTATTCGGAGGCAGCTCCTACAGTGATTGGCGACTCAGCCTTTAACCTCAGAGTTCCTCCGCTCAGTTTTATTCAGCTCTTGCATCTGAAGCAGCTTCTAACTTCGTGGTTCTCTGATGGCTCTACACTGGCATATCGATCGTAACTAAATTCATGAGTAACGTAATCCGGTAAACTGGCCAAGAATGCAAAGAAACCTTCTAACTCAGTCGTTTCAAAACGTCCAGTATACTGCTAAACGGAGACAACACTGAAAAGATTCAGGAAATGCAATAGAAATATATAACACATTATACGCCACACTCTGGATGCATCTCACCGAAGCCTTTTATACCAAGGCCTCTTGACCTCCTTATTGCCTTCCTCTTGAACATCATGCTGACCCACAATCGTCAAGAATACCTCATTGAGCGTCGTGGGCGTCACACTATAATGCGATATCCCCAAGCCCTCCTTGTTCTCCTCCAGCACAACGAGCAACGTCCCAATGGTACTCGAGGACATCGACGTCCCTCCTCCATTCTTAGCCCTGTCGTGTTGCGTCACAGACGACGCAGGTATGGAATATCTCATTTGGCCATGGAACGTCTTCTGCTCCACCTCTGCGTTTGGGAATGTCTGAACGATCCAGGAACGCACGCGGTCCATTTCTTCGGGCGACGAATGTGGCGCAGTCTTACACACCAGGTGTATATGCAGGGTGTCGCCGAAGCGATGCCGCAGGGTGTCTGTCCTTCCCAAAGCGAGCATGCGCTTAGCCATTATGCCGGCACGATTGGCGAGCGCATCTGCTTCCTCCATGCTGTGTGTTGTAAGGAGGATAGCCCGTCCGGGGACAATGGTGTCGATGGTGCGCCACATGACTCGTTTGGCGGCGGCGTCGAGGCCCGATGACGGCTCGTCGAGCAGTATCACAGATGGGTTACCTGTAAGGGCAATTGCGATGGAGAGTTTGCGTTTATTGCCGCCGGAGAGGGTGTGTGCCATGACTTTGGTGTAAGCGCCGAGACCAACTGCGCGGATGACTGCATCGACTTGTTGGTGGACGTTGCCAATGCCGCGGAGCCGGGCAAAATGTTCGAGGTGCTCTTCTACGGTCATGTAGTCAATGGCATCGGATTGGGGACAGACTCCGAGGTTGCGACGTGCGGTGGCTGGGTTCTTTGCGACAGAGGCGCCCTCGACGAAGACATCGCCTCCGTTGCGACTGGCATGTAAGTCACCGCGAATCAGAGAGATGGTGGTCGACTTGCCCGCGCCGTTGGGTCCCAGCAAGGCAAAAACTTCGCCATGCTCGACTCCGAAAGTGATGTTATCGACCACCGTGTTCTTTTTGAACGCCTTGGTGAGGTGTGCAACTTGCAACCCATTTGCGTCCGCCCCCACGGCATCAACACGAGCCGACTCTTCCGCAATTTCCGGATCGTCAGTCGGATCAGTTCGGGTCGCCTTTCCCATAGCGTATTTCCGAACGCCCGCGTCTAACCACACGACGAGTGCGAAGAGAAGCATTGCCTGCACGACCAGATACAAGATCGGCCCGCCATACGCCGCCATAGCCCCTGGGTAGTTTCGCA
Organism: Balansia obtecta B249; assembly: GCA_000709145.1. NCBI lineage: Eukaryota > Fungi > Ascomycota > Sordariomycetes > Hypocreales > Clavicipitaceae > Balansia > Balansia obtecta. The sequence continues at coordinate 63,242 of JFZS01000084.1, forward strand.
ACTGGTTTCCGTCACACGCGGTGGAAAATGTGTTCAGCCCGACGAAGAAGGCTCGGATGAGAGACCCGGTGGGAAATATGAGCGCGATGACCCAATGTGAAATGAGGATGTTCCTATCCAGCGACGCCGCTTCGGAATACGTGAGGATGAAAAGAAACGAGATCATGTAAACTGCGAACCCTAAGCCTTGCATGACGACTGTGGCAGCGTACGTGGCGAGTGAGCTCTTGAGTAGCAGTGACCAGAAGTAGGACCACAGAATGGCGACCATAGCGTAGAGCATGAAGACGGGGAAGAGGTACCCTGGGTGATACCACATGTTTGAGGTAGTGGCAAAGACGACGGCCACCGCTGCCATGGAAACTAGCATGATGCTGAAGTCAAAGATGAGGTGAGCGGCCCAGACGGGAACCGCTCTCGCGCCGCTCGAGTACTGAAGACCTCTAATCTGCTGCCTCTTCTCGAAATTGGGATACAAACCGAACAAGCCTGGGAAGATGGAGCAGGCGATGCTGAAGTAAATGACGAGTTGAAGGGCGTCAAGTGTTGCTGGTGCAATGGAGGAATCAAAGTGAGTGTACTGAGTCGCAATAGTCAGGTTGGCCAGCATGTTGTTCATGAGATTCTGCGTCAGGACCGAAGCGTACATGGAGGTGTAGTTATCAGACTTGTAAGCGAGGGTTGGCACAGAGCCAGAGTCGCCGAGCCACCAACCACCTGGAGACAGGCTCGAGTGATTGCGATCGACATACGACTTGAAGTCACTAATAGAATCGACTAGCTTGGCGGATAACTTCCCAACGGCGCCTGCCGAGCCGGGTATGAGAGCCTGGACACGACCCAGCGAGATGCTGCTGTTGAACTTGGAGGACGGCCCGCCCACCAAGTTGACAGGCTTGTATAAGTCGGTAAAGTCGTTGAAGTCGGCTGCTGAACCTGAATCCCGGGGGCTACATCCTGTCGGGGCCTCATCGCTCACGAGCAGCTGCGTAATCGCCGCGGCGACAATGGGAACCAAGAATGCGATGGCGTACGGGACCCAGTTTGTCTTGAGGACAACAAGCCGCTTCTGCAGGAAGACGAATATCTGGCCGGCCCAGTTGACCGGCTTTCCAGTGAGCATGCCTTGATTGGCAAATGCGCTGGCTTTTAGGTTATCTCCAGAACCTGTAGACTTCTCTGCGGCAGGGAGGAACCGGGCACTGTCCTCATGGGCGACTTGTTGCGAGGGATCATGCTCTCTGACCTCATCAGCTAGGCCCAAGAAGACGTCTTCGATGGTCGGGCCCGAGAATTGGTACGGGACCTGTGCCTCTTCCAACGTGCGAATGACCTTCGCTGCAAGACTCGATGATGGCGCAGTGTATGTGATTGTATTGGACAACTCCTTTCTTTGCACCCCGGGAACTTGAGGGGCATGCTTCATATATCGAGCATTCAGAACATGCACGCGATACCCTGCGCCAAAAGTATCCTTGAGCTGTGCAGACGAGCCCTCTGCTCGTAGTTTGCCCTTGGACAGGATTGCAATCTCGTCAGCCAGCATGTCGGCTTCGTCCAGGAAATGCGTAGTCATGATTATAGTACGGCTGCCTCTCTCGGAAAGCAAAATATCCCAAATCTTGCGTCGGGAGAGCGGGTCAAGGCCTGACGAGACTTCATCAACGCAGCAAATGGCACTACCGCCGGTTAACATCATGCCTAGCTGCAATTTCCGCTTCTGGCCACCAGAAAGGGTCTTGGATCTGGATTTCGCCTTCTGGCTTAGTCCAATAGCACTTATTAAAGCGGCTGTTTCTTCATTGGTAGCATGTTTGCGAGGCGACTTGAGGTGATTGAAGATGCGGATGTGCTCCTCCACGGTCAGCTCGTCCCAGAGGACATTCTTCTGGGGCGCGACGCCAAGACCCCCCCTAGCATCAATGGATACACTTCCTGTGGTAAAGTTGCTGATGCCGGCGATAATGTCCAGGGTCGTGCTCTTGCCACTACCGTTGGCACCCAGCAAGGCAAGTATCTGCCCCTTTTTAGCCGTGAGGGTTAAATTGTCAACAGCCACGACCTCGGGTCGTGGGGGCGAGACCCATGACAGAAGAGAGCGCAAGAAGCTGGCCTGGTAGACCTTGGTCACGTTCTCAACGCGAACAACATCTGAATTTTTGTCAGCCGGCTTTTCTGGAGACGACGCGCTGCGCACACCTGTCGTGACGCCGTGGAGAGCGCGCTCGAGAAATGCGGCTAGAAAAGGGTAGATCAGGAACTGCAGAACCAAGAACACCCATAGGACGATCCCAGGGATCTTCCAAGGGCTGTCTCCGGGGGCCTTGGTCAAGCTCGCTCCTTGGCTATTTTGCTCATACCGTGCCATGTATGTAATGAAGTACACAAAGTTGCATGGCGTGAACAACAAAGAGAGGATCGCAACGGTAGCCGTGCTCGGGTTAGGGACTGCCTGCGCTACGATACCGAGAGCGATCCACGCCACGGTCGTGACAACACCGGACATCTGGGCTTTCTTCCAGAAGCAGGCGCCGAGAAGAGACATGGAAGTGATAGCCAGCCCGCTCAGGACGAAGAAGACAATCATGGTTCCAAGACTCGTGTTTTTCCATATCAGGAAGCGGCAAATGATAGATGCGGCAATCCACCCAGGAAGATATGTGATAGTGAAAGCATATTGGTGAGACGCAAGTCGGACAAATTGCCTATGCCAGCCACGCGTTGCAGGCATCATGGCGTCAATGAGCTGCGAAAGACCCCTTTCTCTCTCGGTAGCAATCAGTCCAGGCATATGGTAGCACACACCAATGAGGGCAATGATCAACGCCACGCTCAAGAAGTTGATAAAAGTATGTTGGTACTCGCGGAGAATCCTTGCCTCACGCTCGTCTTCCGTCTCAGCAGTGTAAGGGTACTGCTGGATGTTGGAAGGGAGAGATGACCCTGCGATGGCCGCATCCACGGCATGTTGCAAAGGCAGCGTGTAGATCTGGGGATCATTGTCCTTCTCCGCGACGCGCGTGCTGCGGCCGAGGCTGATGTCTGCGCGAAGTGTGTAGTTCCAGATCCCAGCGCTGCCTTCGTTCGGAGAGGAGTGGAATATGACGGCGCCGTAGCAATTGGACGTGCCGCGAATCGTGCTGCGGCAGACGTAGTTGAGGTCATCCTCATTGGAGATGGTGGTTGCGTGTTTGCCGGCGCTGCTGGTAATCTGGGAGATGGAGTCAATCACTCGGTCGATTTCGCCGCCTCTATGGCCGTTGTTGATGAGTGCGACGACGTCGCGGCCTTCTTGGGCTTTGCCGAGGGCTTCTCTGAGTGAGTATATGTCGGTCGGGGTGCCTACGCCGTACTTGTCGTTGGGATTATTAAACTTTTGCCCTAGGCCGAGATAGAGGGTTGCAATTACGGGGAGAACCAGCGCGCTGTAGAAGGTTGATCTGAAGTGGCGGGTGAGAATGATGCGCAGCGTCTTCTTGGCCAGCGTGTTGGTCTGGTGACAGAGATCCATCTTCGGTCAGGGCTCAGGGCTCAGGTCAAGGGGCCAGACCGAATCACTCAAGGTTTGCGAGGGCGAGTTTGGAATGAAGACAATCGTCGCTGAAATAGTCGTTACCGTCATCCGATGTATTCTGTGGCCCCGAGGCTATGAAAGGTATCAAGTGGGCAATCAATCGAGAAATTGTCTCCTGAGACTTGAGTTGGTCCTGCCCATGGCCCTAATCAGCAACGTTGAGAAGGGAGAGGGCCATCGTTATCGTTATTTGGCGCTTGATGACATTGATTCTCAGCCGTCAGCACTTGTTCTAAGGCTGTCTTGGCTCCATTTCCACTTTGGGACAAAACCATCCGCTCAGTGGATTTGTGTATGTGGCTTGGCGTTGGCTGGCGTTGGCTGTTGGCTGTGCTCAACCCGATGAGGGCTAGGCAACCCATCTCCGCTTCTGCCTGGGCGTTCTTGAATAGTAGTTTGTGTGCCATAACCTTGTACAGCCGCAAAGCCAGCAACAAAGTTATAAGCTCGGTATCTTCCAAGTTCTGTTGGCAAGGTGTGTGTGTATACCTTGTCGCCAGATCGACGCTGCAGCCAGCCAATAAGCAGAAATCGATTGTCGTATCTTGTTGGCGAAGCTTCCTTCATCGTGGCGCTGCTGAGTACTAAAGTGAACAGGAGCCAAGACGAGCTCCAATCCAAGAAACGTTGACGCCATTCCACCTGTGCGAGTCAATTGCTCGAGCATCCTGTTCCAGCCCGGGCTACGTCATTTAGCCCCGTCGGCTCTGATGTCTATGCGAGCCTGTGTAACATTGGCCGCGGCCCGTAAATGCTCGGATAGGCCCCCAAAACCACCGTATGTATATACCGGGCGAAGGTTCTCCAACTTCGTATCAAGTCCACACTCGGGTCGTGGGGCTGACAACCCTATTCGTCGATTGATGGACATGCCAAGACCGAAAGCCGCTTCCTACGTGAGATACGCGAGACACGATCGAGCTTGAACAAATCTTGCCCAAGGCGCCTGGGGCTTAAACCATGTAAGGACGGTACGAGCGTGCGGGGAGACAAGAGATAAGTCCTATTATGAGGCCTTATCAAACGTCATGTCATGAAATCTTCGTTGCCATATTTTCTATAGTTAGTATCCACCATCACAAGCGATCGCGTCTCACGTTTTGCGTCGTCTTGTCAGACTCGGGTCTCTAGGTCTCTGAGTATGCTCACACGGTCTATTGATGCTAAAGAGGGGGAAGTCTGATGATATTGACTACCCACTGAAGCCTCATGTTGATTGCGGGAAATTATGTCGATTCTGCGCCCGAGGTCATGGAACCTGTCGATACGGCCTTTTGTATAGGCCTCATCAACAACAGCAAGCAGCCCTTACAAGAGCCCTCTCAAAAGGCTGTTGACAGGGTCAACCAGTCCCCCGCCTCTGCCGAGGGCAACCAAATTGGCCGCCAAACGTTCGGAAAGACCTTGTAGTTGATCAAATAGCATTGCTGGTTAATTGCATGTCGTCCGACCGCATTTCGCTTTCTGCTATTTCTCTTTCAGATTCGTTTAGTAGTAGTCATTGAAAAAGGCGGCTTCTTCCTTGAGTCGGGCACTGATGTACCGTAATAGTCTTGGTGGTGAACCAGAGAAGTTATCACGATTGAGTCCTACCGCCTCTATCTGCGTTTTGCGGCAGGTGGGGGAATCTTATGTATAGGAGAAAGAAAATTTCAGATGCCTTATGGCTATCGTGAATAGGTTTTCGGTTGAAAAGTGATTGCCTGTCTTGTCCATTAGCCCATGATCGAACTTGTGCGCAAGAACAGTTAAGTACCGGCCGTCATGCTATCTTCAATTTCACAGCCAGAGCAGCCGAATGTTATTATGAGGCCGTCCACAATAGTATGCGAGGGATCTTGGCCTGTAAACGATGTGTATCGCGTACATGTCTGCTTCTGGGATTAACACTAATGTCACGCCGCTCCGACACACTCTGTTATCTTGGAAACAAAATACTCTTGGCAATCTTTCCACCGAGCCATTTCAGTAGATTCGACTCAACCAGCATTTCATACACATGCACATGATATAAATATGCATAGAATGGTGGATTATGCTTCTCTTTCTGAATAGTGCTTTCCAGGGGCAACTTACCCTAGGCTTAAATATTCTTCTCGGCATTTCACGATACCCTGACATGTCCACAGCTAAGGCAATTTAGTCCCATCAGAAATCCTGCTATTCACGTTTCTTCTTTTGTTGTACTAGTTCCTATGTCCTGTGAGCTGCGCCTTGTACAATTGGTGCGCAGTTTCGCATTTTGATAACCGGCCCCCATTTCTTAACGACCAATAGCCACCATGGCGATACATACCGTCTCGTTATTCGATAATGCAGGCCTCGGTCTCGGGCGATTTCTGTCCCTACACCGGATGTAACAGCTTGTCTAGCAGAACTTGCAACACCAGTCTGTTGTGTCATGGAAGATCATGCAAGGCTATTGAAACCTGTGAGAAGAGAGATTTAGCATTTCAGGAATGCTGTTCGAGTTTTTACTTATCATGTCTTTGACCCGAAACGGTTAGGGTTCGGGTTATGATTACTGACCCAAAATGAGAATAGGCGGTTTTGCACTTCCAATACCGGTTTCAGTACATTGGAGACGTTGAAGCAGCAGCCACCAGGGTTTAGGAGAGCTAGAAGGACGCTAGGCTCTTTCAGATGTTGCCCGTATCAGCTCCCGCCTCATCGTGCGCGTCGCCTAAGGGTGCAGCGCCAATAAATGTTTTTCTTGACAGTCGCCCCCACAAGGTTCCTCGTCCTTCGGCACTTAAGACTTTGTAAGAAGTTTGGGGCGTTTTTGTGAACTTCATAAGTTGGGGAACCGCTTCGTTGGCGATACCAGGCACCAAGGAGGATTTGGCAGCCCTTTGTTAGACTTATCAGTAAGGGCGGGGGAATGGAAGAGAACCTAGATGAGTTGAGATAGTAGCTTGAAATGGGAAACCACCAGTAAGGGGCTCAGCCTTCGGCCGCGCCGCGCCGTGTCGCTGATGTTGTCGTACAGCTTCACTTCCTTTCGTAGTCGTCATTCTTCGTTCTGCTCACCTAGGTCGCTTTAGAGAGGAAGGGAGGGCAAATTAGACTGGCCATCCGGCAGGAGCAGACTGGAGCGATGGTGGGCAGCACTTTGCCGTGGCCAGGCCGATTGCAGCTGTAGATGATTCTGGAAGGTGCGATCAACTCTCGCGAGGCGGCGAGCAGCTGCGACCGGCTGTCCCCTCGTCCGGCAGGCCCATGTGAAATCAGCAGTGCTGATGCTGATGCTGACTTGCCTGTGCGTCATGGTCCTCGTATTTTTGACTCCCAGCTGAATGCTGTCACCTCTTTCATCTGGGCCAAGTCCAGATTCATCAACTAGCCTTTCACCTTTCGGTCTTCCAGTCTAGGCATTGTTGCTATCCCGGAGCTGCCCTGCAGATTACGCGGAAGATTACGCGGGACAAGAGATGACTGGCTTGCATGTTGATTGGCGTCGAGTGAGGTGTGATTAACTCCAACGCTCACACCGTCTCGCCCCGGAATAGCTTCGCATTCGACTTGTCCGACTTCCTTCACTTTCTTCTCACTTGATTCATGGACAAATCTTACTCGGGTCTAACCGCGTCCTAAATCACAGCCACAGACCCTTATGCGGTCAGCCTTAGCCACGATACGCACCGCACGTTGCAAGCCGGCATAGAACCCGCAGGAAAGGAGAGGCTACGGGTATCTGATATCGTGAATGGCTAGCTCGGATGCTCTATAGGCTTCGACACTACGAAGATTGACGTAGCCGATTTCCTCTACTTTGTCCGCCACCCCGGCAAACGAAGTTGAAGTAAAGAACCGTACTATTTGGCCTGGGACTCGAATAAAGTAAGGCTAAGACTCGCACAATACATCTCACTGCTTACCAAGTGACTGTTGGGCATTGCCGAGCTAGCAATTCCTGTCTTTCGCCTTGCGAAACTCGGGCGATCGTTGCGTGTTAGGTGGCGCGTCGAAAGACGGAGTATAACAAATCACAGAAACTGTGAATTGCCTACTCATCCCCGTGTAGCTGTATGCAGCCAATCACGGGGCGCGCATCTGGCACGCATTTATTATTTATTCCACTCACTAGTACATCGAAGAGAAACAGCTAAAGTAAGTCAAATACTAAATTGAAAGATTGTTAGTGTTTCTTTTGCAATAGCATAATGCGCTATAGCTCGCCTAGCGTACGCGTACAGTGAAACAATAATCCCTATTGCTAGACCAGTACTCCAGTACTTAAGAGGGGCCTGGTAGGTACCTACCTAGAAGATCGTCCATGGCCGCTTTACGAAGTCAGGCATAGTATTTGCGATGGCAATGTGAGTGGATGGGATGGTGAGCCTCATGGCATTTAGGAGAATTACCATTGCCATCAAGCAAGCCAGCCAGCGCGTCGGCCCTAGTCGTATTAAGTCCGTGCCTCAACTGGCCGCGCAACGCTGTGTCTGTCTGTTTCCGTTCTGTGCCTGAACCCCCTTGCGAGCCTTGTAGACCGGGGAGGACGGATCTGGGGACGCATCATCTGCCGAAGAAGTCGAAGCGAAAGAAAAATTCAAATCCCGGCACCTCCCCGACCGAAGTATTCTTAAACCCTTCCATCTGTACCAGCAGGTGGGGATCGGTTCGGGGACAGAACGATGCAATGATGATGGCGTCATGTTTCTGAAAAGGAGCAAACCTCTTTCCACTACTCCGTACTAACTCCGTCATAATCCCGTTGTTTTTTTTTTTTTTTTTCTCCCTCCACAATTGTCCGATTACATTTTGTTATTTTTAATTCTCTCTTCGATTCTGGATGAAGGAATAGTTTCGCCACCCGTCTCGGCGCCGTGCATCATGGCCTATTTTTCTGTGATCTTGCTTATTAATATGAAAGAGCACCGGCGAGGCGAGCGGGTGGGAAACATCATCATCACATTTTGGTTTGGTAATCCCGTTATTGCTGCTATTCGGCTTGAGCAAACTGCCTCCCGCATCTTAGAGCCACTGCTGAATAATGAGACTTTCCTGTCATTCTTCACCGGTGTGTACATATTACAGTCCCGTCCTATTGGTGAAATGGTTTTCAGCGCGCAAAGCATTTGCTGCGTCATTGTAACGCTTTACAGACTTTGCTCCCAGTGGCGGCGGCAAGGGAACAGCTTGCGTCGAGGTATTGGTGGTGGTCGCTTAGCAGACAAATTTACCCGCTTCTTGCTGAAGTGAGACGGGGGTGACTCATGCATGCTAGGAGGGACAGTTTAAGGAGGGATGGGGATTGGATGGTACGGAGAGAAGAGGAGAACAAGTCAGAGAGATCTTCGTCATTGCTTCGACCGATTTGCACCAGTCACCAAGTCGCTGACACGAAGAAGAAGGTTTCCTTGTAAGTAGCATAGACCACCATGTCGTGACTTCCAAGGACGCTGATCAGCGGCGCAAGATCTCCGAGATGGCTAAATTACACTTTTTTTTTTTTCTTGGCTACAGGCTCTATGGAGCATTGGATCGTTATTATTAATATTTGCGTCGCCGCTTTGGAGACATGGTTGGGGTTTGAGGTTGTGCATGTGGCCATTGTCAGCCAGCCAGCTTGGCCAGTCGGAATCAAGGATGACCCTATTGGAGGATCTTGAAGCTCCGAGAGGATCCAATAATTCGGGGGCCATGCCATGCCATGCCATGCCATGCCATGGCGTGGCGTGGCGTGGCGTGGACGAACGCACGCACCGTGTTAGAGCCCGCAAGGCCCCAGGCCTCGGACCAAGACCTGTCGTCATTTCGAGTTAGATCAGATATCCGCTCGCAGGCCGAGGGCTGCTGTGTGGATGTACGATGAAACGGCTGGACGGCGTGGGTAGAGTAGCGTAGAGGAAGGGTGAAGCGGAAGTATTCATGCTTCCGTCACTTATTTTAGCCACAACTCTAAAACTCCCAAGAAAAAGCAAAACGCAAAGGGTCGTCTAAGGCTCGACTATTGAAAACGAATTCAGTCTTGGTGTTCCCTGGAAGGGTGCAAGTACCGAACAGACAAACATAAGCTCGTCGACGCTGATTAATTCAATCTCTGATATGTTCTGATAGAGATGTGTGAATTCCGGAGCGGGCATCCCCATCCATCATCATCACTCACTGAGGGCATGATAATGTAATATCTTGTCATGAGACTGTGAGGTGGCCCTTGAGCAGTTGAAACTGCTACTTACAGAGTTGATTTGTCACATGATCCAGGGTTATATTGTCTATTGTGTATTGTACAAAAGAGACAAAGCTTTTCTTGATAGTCTGGCATGGCAGGCAAAAAAGCAATCAACATGGTAGCCATCACAATCAGTCTATTTTCATTTATCTGGCCTCGTCTTTGAACCTGAAAGTGTCTATCATGTTGCTGGGCCCTTGCCTGACAAGACTAGTGTGGTTGTAAGCCGCTAGCGAGGGGGGGTGTCTTGAAATGTTGCGTGGCTTCTTGGGACCCAGGAACAAACAATGAGCTACTGATACGGCAAGCGTCGCGTATTACAGGCACGGCTTGAGCAGGGGGGCCCACCCCCCTTCGTTTCTCTATCTCGTCGCTCCTGGATCTCCTCTTTCCCAGCCAGAATATATTGAGTTTGTGCGCAAGGGTTACATGCTATAGGCCTGGAGGAGTATGAGGTTGCCGAGGTTGCCGACTTCTAGAACAACCGAGTTCGAACTCTGGTCACATTAGACATGCGTTGCCTCGTATAGCTTTCTCATCTGTATCATGATCATCCGAGACTGCTGTCAGCTATACTGGACCGTGGTGTGCGGAAGACGGGCACGGACGTGGTTTCTCCAGATCTTGTAGCACCTAAGCTTTTCGTCCTCGCGACTTTGAGAAAGGTCGTACGCCTGATCTCGGAATCGCCGCTGACGCCCACGTTGCACGGGCCTGAATGCTTGTCGCAGAACGCGCGGAGAATAAGAATGACGGAAGAGCAGCGGCAGGCAGGACGCTGTAAGACGTCCGGGGCGGTTCGCTGGCGGCGTCACAGTTAATAAAAGACATGCAGAATATATGATTACGGACATGGAAGCAAACAACAAACAGACATACATTCATACAGATAGATATATAGATAGATAGACAAACAGACAAATCGCATCCTTAACACAGATAATATCATCATCTCCAGGCTACTACTACCGCCGGCGCTGGGGCTGAAGCTAGACAGACCCGGGCTAGGCTGACAAGACCCAACGAATAGAATAGTGTCTGGCAGCTGGTATGGCAGTTCAATGTTTTTTGGGTACATAAACGGAGAACTTTCGTCCATGCTTGGAGATGGGTGCCATTTTAACCCAAGCCTTGCCACATATTCCGTCACTGATGCTGTGTCGGATGAATTGATCGCCCCTTTAATGCCTATCTAGCAGGCTACAACACCTAGCTATGCATGTATGATGCGTGTTACATACCTACTTGGTCGGTGATGCCACGACAATATCCCTGTACTCTCAAGAGGTGGTCAATATAACCCGACCAGCCAGCCATTTGCTGTGGTGGTTGCTGCGGATTAATGGACGCCTCCGTGTGCCTATACGGGAGTGCAGGGAGTGGGGGGAGTGCAGCCAAAGGAAGGAGACTTGTCACTGGCGTGCCTCTGGCTTTCCTTTCCTTGCGGCGACCCCCCTCCCCCACCCCCCCCTCCCCCCCAACCGGCCGGAATATTCATGTCTGGTGTCGGACTCTGACTCTGACTCTGACAGCTTTGGTGCTTTCTTCCATGTCCAACCACAGAAAGCCGCTCCAAGACCTACCTGCACGAAGCAGAGGTGCCGCAGACCAGCTGACGAGGCACCCATTGATTGCTGTTTCCGCCTATGTCCTAAAGCCGGTCTCTGAAAATCTGTTTCCAGCCTGTCGGACCCAACTGACGTATTTATCGACTTGCTGATAGAAACGAAGGGGGTGCCAGAAAAAAAAAAAAGTACGTGATGCTGCTGACGAGATGGGCGCGCCGTGGGCAAGGCGGCAGTTGACAAATTATCATACATCATCGGATCCCGTGTATGAAACCTTGGGAGACCTCGCCAGGGTGCCTCGCATAGTCTCGCGAACCTACCCAGGTACAAGGATGGTAGATGGGATGATGACGAGTACTCCGCACGAGACTACGAGTGTACTTTGCGGCTGGACGTGGCATAGAGGGTGCCGCCGAGACAAGTGAGTCTCCCGCTGCTCTTTTGCTTGATGACTCGACTTATTTGTGTGGCCCAGAAAAGGATATAATATAATGGCCTTCCCGATTCCATCACACCTACACTACCCTTTGCTACGTCGCCCTGTGGGAATTGTTCTACTCTTTGCAATCACCCGGTCAAAACCGAAGATATATGCTTCTTGCGTCCCTGGTCCAGCAAGTCAGCGACCTGTTTGTTCCCAAGTTACTTTGCCCACTTCAGGTCGTCAACGTTCCCAGCCATCTCGACATCGCCTTGGTCCATCGTCCTGGGCATAATGGGTATACTGCCAGAGCCTGACTGGAATTACCCGGATAGCTCTGAAACCATTCCTGATGATCCTATTACCTTCACAACAGTACCTTTTCCCGTTTCCCCCACGTCGATAACTGGCCCTGGAGTGCCATCACCGCCCTCGACCGCCAACTTCCCGCCCGTGACGTCCAAGATATCGTTCCAGAATCTAACTCGCAACCGAACCCGCAAACATGGCTCCAAGACATCAACTGCCTCTTCATCGCTTCACAACCCGAAGGAGCTTAATATAGAAGATGACTGGACCAGAGTAAAATGTCCGAAAGAGAAAAAACGTATCCAGAACAGGGTGGCTCAGAGGACATACCGTGAGTCAGCATGCGTCATTAGTTTTCATCCTTGTCAAAGCAGGACGATAACGTCATAGAAAGGGCGGCGTCATTGAAAGCGAACCCCGCGACAAGTGAGCGGATCAGTTCTTCGTGACATCTGGTAGCCGTCAGCATCAAATAGCAAAAACTAATTTTCGCTGACATGGCCATTTTGATGCAGGTCATCGTATGAAGGCTCGACTAGGGGAGCTTCAAGCTAGACTGGACAGCCACGAGCAACAGAGAGTACAAGATGCTGCACAACACAGCGGTAAAATGCGGAATGGCGTCGCTGGGGCTTCTGCAAATTTGAACCGAAACGCGGCGCCTCCCAGCAGCGTTGGAAGTGTGAATATCCTCAACAATGTCAACTCGATGCTGTCAACGCAAGGAGGCGTCGAGACGAGATCACCTCCTCTCATCGACGACCAACGCCAACCTACAATCCCCGTGTTTCAGGCCGGAACTGGACGAGAGCGAATCATGGAGGAATCTGAGCCTGCCTTCTACTCTCACAATGCGCAATATCTGCACAGCCCACCCAACTCTCATCCGTCGCCACGGGCTCCCAACGGGTTGCTGTCGCCGCCTGGCAGACCAGACCTGGAGCAACCCAGCAGGTCATCCCAAGACTTTGTTCTCGACTGTTTGCGCTTTCAAACACAACTTACAAACAGATTGAGCTCAATCGAGCGAGAAAGTCGAGGCCGTGGACAAACGCAGTATAGCTCGCCTAATTCGGCAATGCCGCAAGGTATGTCCTGTCATCATGATGTGCTGAGGTATGTATTGTTATTGACATTTACATAGTCGTCGACCCTTTAGATCAGGACCATATGAGTTATATGGGCACCTTCACGCCAGCCCACATCCAGAGTCTGGGTTTCTCTTTTGACAGCTCGACGGACGACTGGAGGACAGAGGCATTTGGACTCAAGACACGATCATCACAATCCCCCATTGGCGCAATGAATTTTCCTCAAGCGCCCGAAGCTGCCATCCCAAGCCTTGAGACTATGCTCGATCCTTCCATCTTATCACAGTCTTTAAATGCCAGCCCGACACCTCAGTGGGGCTCAAGGACTGAGGAGAGCGTGGAGAGTGTGATGCGACAGGCTCATAACGCCGGCTTCGACACCTTTGAAGACGTTGCAACTGCGTACTACAAGATTCAATTTAGGAATACTTCTCCGCTTTCAACGGAGCAGCATTTGAGCCGCAGCAAACGCCTGCCCAAGCTCATCTCAGACATATACCAAGCCACAGAGAGCTGGCCGCACTGGGAGCGCCGCGGCTTTCTGGACGAGATTTTGAAAACTGCCACGACAATATTGAACTCGGAAACGCCGACGAAGGAGTCTCCGTTGGCATCTTCCCTGTTATGCAAGGATGCACCAAGCTTGACAGGATCATTGGATTCGATGAAGAAGACGCTTCAGCAAGAGGTATGCTCCGCACTTTGACGAGCCACCGCCAAAGGAGAACCGTCCTAACCTTGTCCTAGCTGCCTGACACATGGGCGTTGAACCAGGCTCTTGTAGCAGAAAGGAGTCTAGCCTCCTGTGCGAATGGTTCCAACATCACGTTAGCGACCGTACTGCTCCAGCGGTTTTCTGGGCAGATGCCGAAGAAGCAACTGCTCCGCGTGCTGGAGGCTTGTCTTTGAGCTTGGTATCCTTCCTTACGTCGTATATATGCTGCATACCCTGTTACATATGTATTGAGCAAATTGTGTGGACGTTTCTACTGTTTGCTCAGGCTTGTCGCACATCACGAGCAAATAAATGATGGAAGAAGAAGCATCTAGCAAGAGTTTTTTTTCGGTGTTTTGAATCTGCTTCCTGCTGCGCTTAAAAAGCCTTTTTTTTTTCTTTTCTTTTCTTTTATTTTCTTGCTTTCTTTCTTTCTTTTTTTTTTTTTTTTGCGAAGGGAAATCCTGTTTTGGTTCGGTTCGGAGCTTTAGGTTGTTGGTCCAGGACTTGTTATGGCGCTTGGATAGTCCGAATCTGTTGGGGTGGCAGAAACTAACATCTTTTTCTTTCTTTCTTCCTTTTTTTTTTTTTGGTTCTTCTCATCTGTGGGCTGCGACGATATCGAGATACAATGTAAATTGAGAAATCCATAAAAGATAGTAGCACTGATTGATGTGAATGAAACTCATTGCATCGTTCTGAAGCATGCTCAGGCCCGCTCGCCTTCTTCCTCAAAATATGTTGACGATGAGTAATATAAGTTTGAGTTGTGGAGGGGTCAACCTCCAGCTGCGGGGAAGACGACACGACAATCAACACCACAACCATTTCCCTCGCACTCACGGCACACTTGCTCTCCATACGGCGTAGATCTAGCCCAGGTCGCCGGAGAGCCGGACACCCGTTTGTGTGGCAGCGACTCTCTGTAACGACGCCGCTGGTGCATCACCAGTGAGGCATTTTGCGATTTCGAAGAACGGACCCGGGCGGCTGGTCGACATGCTCATGCATCGCCAGTGAGGCATTTCCCTCCCACGATTTCGAAGAAAGACGGACCCAGGCGGTCGCCATGTTCGAGGGCGGGCCGAATCCGACGCAGATCCAGTTCGTGCCCGCTGGCACGGCTGCGGATGCGCCGCTGCCGCTGGTGCTGATTCACGATGGCGGCGGCACGACGTTTGGCTACTTCTTGTTGGGGAACTTGTCGCGCGATGTGTGGGGGATTCACAATCCGAGATATTTCGATGGGGTGCCGTGGGAGGGGGGGGTGGATGAGATGGCGAGGACGTACTTGGAGTTTTTGAGGGACGAGGACATCTCTGGGCCTATTATTCTGGGGGGTGAGTTGCTTTTGTTCTCTTTGCTGGTTGCTGTCCATCATTTACTCGACTCTTTGATTCTTTCAATTCTACTCTATCCGTCTCTGATTTCTGCATCCTCACTTTCCCCACCCCAAAGTTAGCTTCACGAACCACCAGGACAACAACATGAGATTCTCACAATAGCACAGGCTGGTCCCTAGGAGGATACCTCTCCATCACAATCGCCCATCTCATCGCCCTCAACCCAGACGCATACCCCGTCTCCATCGCAGGCCTGCTCATTATCGACTCCCCGCACCACATCGCCCGCAGCAAGATCACCCAGCCGACGTCGCAGCCGTCCCGTCTCACCACCATGCCAGACCTGGTGCGCAAGTCCCTGGACAACTGCGACGAGATGCTCCGGCACTGGGATCTGCCGCAATGGTCCGGCAGCGAACCGCAGACTCTAAGCCTCACCGTTCGCAACAGGGTTCTGAAGCTGCAGCCCGCGCAGGTGCTGTACAAGCCCGCCGCCGGGGACGCCACCTCCTGGGAGACCATCGCGACCACGAGCCGGGGCGTCCTGCGTCCCGAGGGCATTTCGTCGGCTCTTGCGCCCGGATGCCCCCCGCCGGGCGTCCTGTTGCGCTGCACCAGGCCTGTTGAGCCCGGCAGCACGCTGCCGTGTCTGGTGGACCTGCAACGGGACAAGAAGCTCCTGGGGTGGGAAGGGCAGTATGCGGACTTTATCAAGGCCGTTATTGATGTGGATGCGGACCATTATGGCATTTTTGACAGGGTGGGCGAGAGTGAGATGGAGGATGTGACGGCCAGGTTGGGATGGGGGCTCGAGGTGCTGGAGGCTTTGAGGGCTGGCGAGAAGAAGGACAAGGTGACCAAGAGCGGGATTTCTTCGTTTTTTCGTTAGCACAGGTAATAGGTCATTGTTTTTTTTTTTTTTTTTTTATTTTTTTTTTTTTTTGTTGTTGTTGTTGTTGGTTTCGGGACTGTTTAGATATGACGGTTCAGAATGGCATGACGAGTTTCTTCGACGCAATCTTGCGAGAATAGACGGCATTGGGCCCATGATTTGGGGAATAAGTACAGGACGTGGAGCTAGAAATGCGAAATCGTTCCGTGCTCAATTCTTGCTTCGTGCTATCTTGCCAGTTGATCTGTCTGCGCTCTCGAAGCCGGTGGCTCTTCGGGACGAAAGTACTGCTCATTTGAACTGCTAGTTGACCACATGGGCGATCGAAAGCACATCATCATCATCATCATCCATTTTCGAGCCTCGGAGAAAACCCGGGCTTTGCTAGAGTGGGCACATCGAAATGGAGAGGGCAACGATTGTTGTGTCAAGAGTTAAGCTTTAAAGATGCGATTGATAAGATGAGACGCCACGCGGGTAAAGGCGGGAATTTTCTGCAACACTAGCCCCCAGCCGAACCTCTCCACCAAAACCCTAAACCCAAACCCCCATTTCCTCCATCCTCATCCTCAATCAGTCCGCGGATTCAACGGAACCCGGCTGCAGGGCCGCAGCAAAGCAAACTGAGGTATCGCCGAGCTTCGACCCTTCCCTCCGATCCTTCAAAGAAAGCCATTAGCCTCGGCGTCCACTTTCTTTTTTACTCTCGCTCAATTGAGAAATTTCCCTCGATTTCGCCATCGACGTCATGTCCGCCAAGGAAACCCTCGACATCAACGCGGCGCGCCTGAACGAGGACATTGAAGCGAGCAAGGAAGTACGGAGGGCCGAGAAGACCCACTCGAGAGGGGTAGAATTGTCGCTAACGGCACCTTTTCTTGTCTTCTCCCTTCTAGACGCTGAGCCGAGCCGTGAATGGCGGCGGCGCGGTTGACGCCCGGAGCAGCGCGGCCCTGGTCCGCAGACAGGACTGCAGGATCATCCCCCTCGCAGCCGGCATCTATCTCCTCTGCTACCTGGACCGGTCGAACATCGGAAACGCCAAGGTGCTCAACGCGACCGCTCACCATGACCTGCTCTCCGAGACCAGCATGACAAACTACGAGTACACTGTCGCCCTGATGGTGTTCCTAGTCGCCTACGCCGTGTTCGAAGTGCCCTCCAACTACTTCCTCAAGAGGATGCGGCCCAGCCGCTGGATCGCGTTCCTCATGCTGTGCTGGGGCTCGCTCACCATGGGCCTGGGCGGCGCAGATAGTTTTGCGTCCGTGACTGTGTTGCGGTTCTTGCTGGGCGCTTTCGAGGCTGGTAGGACTTTTTTTTTTTCCCTCTTGTTCTTTCTCTCTTTTCCCTCTCGGATTACAATTTTGATAATTCCTTTTTTTTTCTTTTTTTTTCCCCTGATTGTCTGATCCTTCGTCTGCGACTAGGTCTTTTCCCCGGGCTCGTGTACTATCTGACGTTCTGGTATCGGCCTGAGGAACGGTCGATCCGGGTGGCTGTCATTCTTGCGTCGGCCACGCTCGCCGGCGCGTTTGGCGGAACCATCGCCTATGGTGTCGGACACATGGATCAGACGCAGGGCCTGTCGGCCTGGCGGTGGCTTTTCCTTCTCGAGGGCCTTCCGTCCGTGTTGTCTGCCTTTCTCGTCTGGTTCCTGCTGCCCGATTACCCCGAGACTGCGTCGTGGCTCTCCGCTCAGGAGAAACGTCTTGCTGCCCGCCGTCTTGCCGAGCAAGGTTCTCGTGGCGATGGCCAGCCCCTGACGTGGCGGGAAACTAAGTCGACCCTTCTGGAGTGGCGTCTTTGGATTCACTATCTGGTACGTACACTTTGTGTCCCTTGTCTGTTCATTAAGTCTTCTAGGAGGTTCCAAGGCTGAAAGTCTCTCCCAGATCTACTTCGGCATCTCCGCGCCGTTCTCGAGCCTGTCTCTGTTCACCCCTTCCATTACCGCTGGACTAGGCGTAGGTCCTAGACAGGCTACCAATACCAGTTCCTGCCACGGAGCTTCATCTAACATGGCCCTTTTCGTAGTATGAGAACCTACAAGCCCAGCTGATGACGGTGCCCCCCTATGCTGCAGCATATGTCGTCACGCTTGTCGTGTCCTGGTTAGCAGATCGCTACAACGCGTAAGCCCAATAAGCCTCGTCCCTCCTGAGTTTACCGCATTGCTAATTCTTTGAAAGACGAGCCCTTCACTCCGCATTGCTCTCTGCTGTTGGGGCCGCTGGCTTCATCGCAAGCGCCACGCTACCGCCTCATTACTACACTGTAAGCCAAGATCCCCCCCCCCCCTTCTCCCTCCTCGACTAACTAACATTCTGCAGCAACGCTATGGGTGCCTTATCGTGGCCGCTTCGGGGTCATTTGCATGCATTCCCCCACTCCTGGGATGGATTTCGTCGAATCTGCACAGCACGGCGGCTATCGGCTTGGCCATTGCCTTGAATGTCTCTATGGGAGCCCCCGGACAGATTGTCGGCGTCTGGATTTACAAGGCGAGTGAGGCAAAGGCGGGATATCCTACGGGTCACTGGGTGAATGCAGGCTTGTTGCTATTTGTGTGCGGGGGTTGCGTGCTGCTGCACTTCTACTATGTGTGGAGGAATAGACTGTCTGCGGCTTTAGACGGCGGTCTACTCTTCAAGTATTAGGGGACAATGTGAGAGGATGCCGGTCTAGATTGGAAATACTTGACCATGTGCTCACCCTTGGTGGCAAGAACCGCTGTGATGGCCAATGTCCTCTGGGACACTGCTTTGACGTTACGACAGCACTGCATTGTTGCTTTCACCTTGGCTTTCACCTTCGGCTGCAAATATGCTTAGTCCTATATGTCCCTCCCATCATGACTTCATCGTCCACTCACCTTTCAGCAAACTACTAAGAACGAGTATCCGTTATTTATTTCCTGATTCATGTATTCTTGCCCCTTGCTTTCGTTTATAACGCTGTTAAGCTGGAAGCGGAATGTAGAAGGAGTCTTGTGTGTTGGCAAATACTTCATGCGTTGAATGTTCAAACTCAGATAGGTAGGTAGGTACCTTGATCTACGGACGAGCTAAGAGGGTGATAGGTCTGGTATCTCATTTCGGATAATCTCTTGCCATCACTACGTCCAGGACCTCGCTTGTACTGGATTTGAGGTCACGCTGAGGGGGGCTCAGGGGTGGGATATCATTCGGGTTTGTTGGATCACGATCTGGTGATGGGACCGGCTTTTCTGGTTGGTTGTCCCGCCGCTGAGCTGTGCTTTCGGCGTTCGCTCCTGATGGAGGACATGGGCGCTACGTGGCTGAGCAACAAACGGACTTGATGTCGATGACCTTCCTCTTGGATTGCTGGTCCTTTTCCACTTGGACTTTGTGATAAAGGACGATTCGACCGTATCAGATCTCTAGTTTGTAACGCGGCGTTAAAAAAGATTGATGGATTCCTGTACGTGCCACGGTGTTCTTTCTTAATTCATGCTGGAAGCCGATGAAATCCTGCTTGCCTTGTACATGTCCTTGCAAGCTTCCAGATTCGCATGAAGCCATGTCATCTTCCCCCGCCCCCTGAACCCAAGCCCTCCTCGACGAGTCTTTTCTCAGCACACTCTATGATATTCCATGCCGATTCCCAACAGAGCCCAATACCAAAGTCGTAAGCAGCTTCACCCTCACCACCAAGATTGACCGCAGTCTTGTGAATGATCGGCAGACCAGTCTATCGCGCCTTTGCATTAGCCCCTCGTACGAACCACTAGTAGAATACACTTGCGGTGTTTTCCACCAGAGCTTCCCTATCAGTAAGATTGCTCACTGGAAGTCGTGAAAAAAAAACATCATCTAGCGTTCGGCCAACAGTTCAAATGACCGCTGCCAGGCCCAGGAGCATATCACGATCTCTTTTAGTGTCGACGATCAATTTCCACAAGCAACCACCGATTACGCGAAAAGGCTTGATAACGCCATTCATGTTTGAAATGAGGTAGAGGCGTGGCTTTCTTTCTCAACGGTCGCCAGTTGATTTTCCGGGAAGATAGCGAGTGCCACCTCGATCGAGACGGATTATGCAGCTACTGCGTGGGTGTCAGCATGACGGACAAGGCACATGCCAGATATATCCGACCATTGAAGAAGAATTCTGTGCAACCATGCTGAAAAAAGTAGGGGATCTGGACGGTCATTCCTCCATTTTATCAGTTCGGGGCATTCTGGCGCGCACCGATTGTCTGTCGAACCTTCCTGTTTAGGTTCGTGCGGTCGGGGCAAATGCCTCCTTCGGGGAAGGAGCTGTCTGTCACGTCGCCCCTGCCCTTTGGTGCTGGTTCCTTTGGGAGGCAACGCCTCACGGATGGCAGGCAGGGATTGTTTCTCTGCGTAACTTTTTTATATTTCCGGCCATGCATGCATCCATGCATCCATGCATGCATCCATGGGAGCATGCGTCGCGTATGGATTTATCCGGACCACGACGTTTCGTTTCTCGAAGCTTGCTTGCGGCGCTGTACAACGATTCCATGCGCGGCGGAAACGTTCAGCCGCGATTGTGAAGCAGCAACGTCTGTTGTAAAACAGCTCGTCATCTGCGTCTCGAAAGGGTGTTTATTACCTTCGATGGACAGCTCAAATGGACAGGTGTGTCGTTATTCTGTTCCACCAAGCTGTCACTCGACTCACTCGACTCGGCTCGACTCGCGCTCGCTTATCTTCGAATGCATGCAGCATGATGATAGAATGGGACGCATCCGCGCAGTATGATTCGTTGCCGGCCGGATGCCATACATCCTGCATGTGGAAATGGGATCCCATGCAGGGTGGTAGTAGACGGGCATGGGCAAAAAGCAGGTTGCGTCAGTCCTCCAACTGTTGGCACCCAGGGCTTGGAAACCGGATCGCGAGAGAGAGCAAATTGATAACAGCAACGTTCCAAGCTATCTCATATCTTAATCTCGCCCGGGAACCTTTGTCCAGACGAACTGCGGACCTTCCACATCTTGCCCTTCAGATTAAAGCGCACTAATCAGGTGCGTCCTGTTGTATCATTCGGTCTCTGAGCACGCTCTTCAAAGATGCCGACGATCGTTCAAGTCTAGATATGGAGCTAGACCCGAATATAGATTGCTGGGCTTGAAATTGCCGCTAATCAAGAGGCATTTCTCAACGACAATCGCAACACTGGTCATCTGCACCTCCCTCAAGCGGAAGGTCCATCGTGACAAGAGCGTGGTCATCAGGATGATCTCTATCAAGTCAAATCGTGAGCATAGTATGATACTCGACCAAATGATCCAGCATCACCACCTACCGTCTCAACCAAACTCCAGATATAAAAGAACGAAGAAAGGCTCGTCTCCAGAATGTCTGGTTCATCTTCGTCAAGCTCTACTCTCTCCGGCTCACAGCTCCCAAGTACAAACACCCAGATAGGACTGTCAAAATGCACTCCAGTCTCCTTCTCCTCCAGCTACTCCCGCTCGCTCTTGCTACTCCGGTAGTAAAGCCTTTCGAGCCGGCGCCAATCATTGTTCCTCGCGGACCCGTGATCGAGAACAAGTACATTGTCAAGTACAAGAAGGCCTTCTCCATCAACACGGCGGACCCCACTCTCCAGGCTTTCAAGGCTGATGCTGACCGAGTCTACACCAACATCTTCCATGGATTTTCTGGCACTTTCAACGAGACTGCCATCGAGCAGCTGCGCCATCATCCTGATGTACGTCACCGCTGAATAGAGCTATCAGTGATGCCCTCGTTATATGATATACTAATAATTGGACGTCTTGCTTAGGTTGAATATATCGAGAAAGATGCCATTTTCACCATTAACAACTTTGTCAAGCAGTCGAGTGCTCCTTGGGGCTTGATTCGTATTTCCCATCACAAACGCGGCGCTAGCAGCTATGACTATGATAACAGCGCTGGCAGTGGCACCTGTTCCTACATCATCGACACCGGAGTCGATGACTCTCACCCCGTAAGTGATTTTCTCAACGTTGATGAATTAGTGGTAGGACTAAGGCAATGCAATAGGAGTTCGAGGGTCGAGCAAAGTTTCTCAAGTCCTATGTCAGTGGCGAGACTAAGGACGGGAACGGCCACGGCACCCATGTTGCAGGCACCATTGGTAGCCGCAGCTACGGTGTTGCCAAGAAAACGCTGCTTTTCGGCATCAAAGTTCTCAGCGACGCGGGCTCTGGCAGCACCTCTGACATCATTGCAGGCATGGACTATGCTGTTGAGGACTCCAGAAAGCGAGGCTGCTCTAATGGTGCTCTGGCTAACATGAGTCTTGGCGGCGGTTACTCACAGTCCCTGAACGACGCCGCTGCTCAGATGGTACAGTCCGGCGTATTCCTGGCCGTTGCTGCTGGAAATGATCACTCAGATGCTGCCGACTTCTCTCCTGCCTCGGAGCCCACTGTTTGCACAGTTGGCTCGACCGATAGCTCCGACAGCCTTTCCTCCTACTCCAACTACGGCAGCGTGGTCGACATCCTTGCTCCCGGCAGAAACATTCTCTCAACCTGGCCCGGTGGCAGAACCGTAAGTTGTTGGAAGTTCTTGTTCCCAAACCCTTCCCCCCCCCCCCCCCCAACTTGTCCCCCATCGGAGATGAAGCATTGTCGAGAAGCTAAAATTGTTGTCGCTCCCACTAGAACACCATCTCCGGAACGTCCATGGCCACTCCACACATTGTTGGTCTTGCAGCCTACCTTGCTGGTCTTGAAGGATTCCCCGGTGCCCAGGCTCTTTGCGACCGCATCCAGTCTCTGGCCACTCGCAATGCCATCAGCAACGTTCCTAGCGGCACCGTAAACTTTTTGGCCTTCAATGGAAACCCTTCTGGGTAAAGTATTTGTTCGCCGGTCGGCGGGAGCGAGTCGTGGGAAGG
>JFZS01000085.1:0-86087 GCA_000709145.1 Balansia obtecta B249
GGGGGGGAATGAAGAAAGCAACTATTCTTCGCTTTGTCGCTGGATTTCTATCAGAGCGACTATGTAATTCTATACTTCAGATGTGAATGGTGAGAAAGAAAAAAAAACAACCACTTCTAAATACATGCTGCTGGAATACTGTGTAAACTCCGCCCAATGATGCGATCGAAAGCATAGGTCCGGACTCCTCAGATCCATCACATTTCGATCAACTTCTCTGTAAGATGTCCCGCTGGCTTCCCCGGCGGCCAAATGTCCCCGTCAACCACCCTCCACCCAGCCCTCAGCATGTCCGTCCACTCCTTTACAACCCTCAAGCGCACCAATTCCCCGGCTGCTCTAGCATCCTCGGCCGAGTCGTGCCCGGACACGTGCGGCCCCGTCTCCTTCTGAATCTGCTTGTGCAGGTGTACGTCCATGAGGGACTTCAAGCTGTTCCGGTATGGCAGGCCAACCTTGTGCGGATACAAGAGCACGGTATCGACGAGCGTGGGGTGGACTATACGTACCGCGTTCAGGTCGTTCTCCAGGCCGTGGCCGATCAATGGTGTCGACGGGGAAATCACCGAGAACAGGAGATCGCGCGCTACGGAGGGCGAAGACACCTTCAGGTGTTTCGCTCCATGCTTCGCGGTGCTCGGCTGATGGTGGCCTGGGCCGGTGTCTGCGGGCGTCCAGGCCTTTGCTCTTGCCATGTCCTCGGGCCACACGCCTGAGTAGCGGGAATTGAGGTCGAGAATCTCGCCTAGAGGCTGTACGAGCACGTCTAGCAGCTCCTCGCCCGTGGGCCACGCGGTCGCGGTCAATCGTACGAGTTCCATGCCGTGAACCGTGTACGCCATCTCGCAGTCGAAGCAGACGGCCCTGTCTTGGGGCACGTTGGCGTTCTCTGGCGTGGAAGCATAGTTGAGCACAGCGGCCAGTCGCTTCGGGTCGCCAGCCTTGAAGACGTGCGTGTCGTGCGTGAAGCAGCCCGCCGAGTCCCCTACTTCTTGCCCGCAGCATAGATACCGCTTAGGAACTCTGGATGTGTCGCCCAGTGCCTTGGCGGGAACATACGCCTTGCCCCAGTGGAAGTTGCACTTGCCTCCGGATGTCAAGGCGCCGTCTTCTTCTCTGCGTCCGGGAAATACTTGGAAGCGCTGCTGGCAGCGATCGCACTTTTCCCACCCTCTAGCTGCTTCCAGGCCGTCCTTTGCGGCCCTGATCGCCTCGTCTGATGGCACTGACGAGACATAGCCGTGATTGGAAAGGCCCGTGACGTCTGTAACGAGGCGCTTCAGTAGAGTGATCTCCTGGGCAATGGTCAGCCCCGTTTCGATATCTTTCGGCTCGATGCCGCCGTCGGTCGCTTTCTCAGCGCGGGGAACCTCATTCAGACGCTCCTCCCGCCACTGAGACCACTTCATCCGCTTGTACTGCATAACCTTGTTTTTCATAACGTTTGCATACACAGCTGGTTTCCCCAGAGCTGCGGCCTGCTCCTCGTCCAGAGCCTTGAAGACGAGATCCTGGTCCAACATGATGAGGGCTGCGTCTTGCCCTGTCTCGTCTTGGGTCTTGAGCTCTCTATTTAAGCGGGCGAACTCGGCGTGAAGCATCCTGAGCAGCTTGAGACGGATTTCATGGCTCGCTGGTGACTTCTTGAGAAGGCGAGGGTTCAGTGTTTCAGGGTTTCTCGTCTTTGCCGCCACGGCAGTGGCTGCCTTCCCGTGAGCTCCGCCATGGCTTGATGCGCTTTGACTTGTTGTTTTGGAAATGTTTGCACTCTTTTGTTGCGAGATTAGGGGGCTGGAAGAGGCTGTGCCTGCAGTTTTGATGCTCCGGCGGACGGGCGGTGGTGACACAGGCCGTGTAGCTGTGACGGGTGCAGCCCTGGTGCCGTGCACTCCATCGGCAATTTTATTTACGGTTTCAACACCCGCCGACGTTTGGGATTGCGCTGGGCTGTGATGCTGGTTCGTCTTGATGCGTTTTTGCGGTACGTCGTCGGCTGAGGGTGAGCGCCGATGGCTGCTCTTCTCAGTTTGCTGAGGCCCCGCCGTCTCCGATGGTTTGTCCTGGGCATGCCCGAAGATGCACTGGAAGGCGGTGCAGTTTCGCCCTGCTGGACACGGGATGTGTTTTAGGGACAAACTCATGATGTCGAGATGCTTCTATGAAGCAAACATGGTCTCATTGATCGAGGCTTGTCAAAATCTCGGCCAGGGTACCTTGGGAGTGGGGGCGTGTGCTGGGCAAATTTGTATGAATCTTCGCTTTTTGATGTAGTCACTCATGTAGCGCCTTTTAAGATATGAAGATTGCCGATTTACTGTTTCAGATAGCTGGCCGGTGAGCGGATGAAGTTTGACACGGTGAGATTTGTCAAGTGTTCTGTCAGTGTCTGACAGTGTCTGACAGTGGCCACACATAAAAGTGGGCCCTCACCATGATTAATGAATCTCGTCGAGCTGGTGTTTTCTCAAGAATTGTCATTGAGTTAGCGTAGAAACGCGAAATTGGCATAGAAAAAGAGAATAAGCTCACATCACACATATCTATGCATAATGACTTGCAGTGAGATTCCGCAAATAGTGTCATTCGATTTCACGGCTCAGATGCGCTGAGCTGATGATGGAAGTTAGAGAGAGGCATCACAAAGCATAGCAAAGCATAGCATCGCTGCGAAAGGGACTGAAGAAACACATCACTTTCATCATACTTTGGCACACAGGTAGAAAATGGGGAGTTCAAGTCTATTGAGTTTCTGTATTTGCTAAAAGTTGGTATTGATACCCCGTCTAGATCACACCGGGGATCAATCGGCTCGTCTTTGCATTCCAATCAACCCATTTCTTGCCAAAGATCTCCCTCAACATGCGCTCCTCGTCGACGATTCGGATAGCGACCAACAAGACAGACAAGGCGAACGGTACTGCATAGGCTACAGGCCCCCAGCCATGCAGCTTGCGAAGTATGTGCTGCGGTACCCAGTACGCAGGCCACCCGTCCCAACGAACAAACAACAACAGATAGGGATAGGCCAGGAGGAGAAGTCCGGCATAGCCTGGATGTTGGACGTAGGCGTAGATCCCCCTGGTGTTCAGCTCATTGGGTGGCGCCAGGGAGAAGGTGAAGCGGCTGCCGAGTGCGCCATACGCGGCGAGTCGCAGCGGAGCTCCGACGAAGATCAGCAGGAAGAGGTGGAAGCACGACGTCCAAGTCCATGTGAAGGCATCCGGGTTCAGGCCAGCATGTTCGGCTGTGCTCCTGCTGCTGAGTAGCAGGGTGACGACGGCATGCAGAGAGGCGATGGTGAATGCTCCGAGACGGCCGGCTAGGACCCAACCTGCATGCGTGATGAAGCGGATGCTGTCGCCGCTCCATGAGTTTTCGTGGTTGGGATTTGGAGGTTTGAGGCACAGCTGCGTCAGGTAGCCGGCCAGGATGCAAGCGGCGGCGAAGGAGATGGCAGAGAATGAAACCATTGATTTTTTTCCCTTTTTCTTCCCTCCCCCCTTTCTTAATTGTTGATTTTGTAAGAAACCGTCGAAAGAACTGGCAAAGAACGGTGCCAGATCCACGATGCTATATCGATGCGGTGTTATCGATGGCAGTTAGTCCCGAGGCCCACAGGTACGTAGACTCACAAGTAACCGATTTTAGGTCAACCGAGGTCTGCAGGGGCCAATATACTCTGTGTCTCACTAACTAGAACTGTAGTGGTATTCCGGCCCAGTCAAGGTCGAGTTTTGTTGGGCGCGGGGGAAACACCAACTAGTCCACAACGTCTAGACTCTCTGCATGACGTCGTGATCCCACTCCACAAGCGAGCGCCGTTGCTTTCACAAATTACCCTTCCTGGCTAGCACAACTCGCTCAC
Organism: Balansia obtecta B249; assembly: GCA_000709145.1. Taxonomy (NCBI): domain Eukaryota; kingdom Fungi; phylum Ascomycota; class Sordariomycetes; order Hypocreales; family Clavicipitaceae; genus Balansia; species Balansia obtecta. Next base: position 3,866 of record JFZS01000085.1, read on the forward strand.
ACCACCACAACTGGACTGGAGAGGTACCAACCATCCTTCCCTTTCGGCCCACTCGCAGTCCATTGCAGCCAGGCGCGTTCAGGGGACCGACATGCCTGGCGGAACGGCGGAACGGCGACAGCCAGCCCCGTGCAAGTCACTGTGGGGGCCTAAACCACACTAGACTCAGAAGCCCCCAACAGCGTCATCCCCTTGCTGTCCGCTCCTCACGCCCTTGAGCACCTCGTTCGTTCCGTGGAAGGAGCAAAGTCGAACCTCACTTACACTTGCCTTCAAATGTTGCCCTCACGCAAGGCTGCCTTGCATGCGGTTCTGGTCTCTGGTTCGGTCCTCGTTCTGGGCTCCTCTTAAACCGGCCCTGCGTGTCTATCCGTCCACGACCTCTACCCTCACCCTCGCGGCCTGCATCAGCCAGCGCATCAGCCAGCGCATCAACCAGCGCATCGTGAGCCCTTCCATTCTTTCCATTCTCTGGCGCTTACCTCCCATGAACATGGCGCCTCCGACCTATCCCAAGTATGAGGGCGGCACCCCTGAGGCTGACCACCTGTGTGTTCTTGTTCACGGAGTAAGTCTACTCCATTGATGCTGTTTGTTAATCTCCTTTCTTTTCCTTGCCTTGCCTTGCCTTGTCTTGACGGGGAATCCTTTCAAAACTCAACTCACCTCACACAACTTCCAATCTCACCTGTGCGCCTCCCCTGTGCTGTGCTTACACCATTCTTTCATTGGAAAATAGCTTTGGGGGAACCCCGACCACATGAGAAACGTGGCCAAGAGCCTGCGTGACCTGTATCCTTCAAGCGAGCTGCGCCTCTTGTTTGCCAAGCGCAATAGCGGAAGTTTCACCTATGACGGCATCGAGCGCGGCGGCGAGCGCATTTGTTCCGAGATTGAGGAGGAACTGCGCTCTGTGAAGGAGAGCGGCGGGAAAATCACCAAGATCAGCATCGTGGGTTACTCGCTCGGTGGCCTGGTCTGCCGATATGCCGTTGGTTTACTTTACGCCAAGGGCATCCTAGATAATCTCGAATGCATGGTATGCGCCGCACTGTTCCTTTGTCTCGAGTCCATACTTCTTCTTCTCACCCCTTCTTTTGGCTACGCGACAAAACTTTCTAATAACGCCCTTTTCTATGCTGAGTAGAATTTCACCACCTTTGCGTCACCTCACCTTGGAGTCCGCACTCCGCTCAAGGGCTGGCACAATCATGTCTGGAACGTCATGGGCGCTCGAACCCTGTCCATGTCTGGAAGGCAGTTGTTCACCATCGATTCATTCCGTGATACCGGACGGCCCCTGCTGTCAGTACTGGCGGAGCCCAACTCGATATTCATGATGGGCCTTCGCAAGTTCAAGAGACACACGCTTTACACCAACATCATCAACGATAGAAGCGCTGTATATTACACCACGTGCATCGCCAAGACAGACCCATATCGCGAGCTGGATTCGATCAAGATCAACTGCCTGCCAGGACACGGCGGAGTCATCCTGGATCCCCAGAATCCAATCCAGCCGTCACCGAAACTCCGTGGCCCTGCAACCTTGTCCTCCGTCACCGGGTCAGTCTTTAAGTGGATCAAGCGAATACCTTTTATGGTCTCAGTTGCAGTTTTCGTCCCTGTCGGTGTCCTCGCCTACCTCTGCAACTCGGTCATCCAGAACATCCGGTCGTCGCAGCGAATCAAGGTCTATGAGAGGGGCGAAGCCGGCGTGAGCCTCGACGGCTACCGCGTGCCTGTGTTAATCAAGGAACTCCGCGAGGAAGTCGAAAACACATACGAGGCTCTGAACAGCTCGCAGAATCAAGAATATCTCGCGACCGAGGACGAAGATGAGGCCGACGCCATGAGCGCCGAGGACAGGAGACTGATACAGCGGGAGAGACGGCTCTCGACGCCGACGCAGCCAACGCTTGCGCTGACGCCGCACCAGTTCGAAATGATCCGATCGTTGGATACCCTGGAATGGCGAAAATACCCGGTATGGATTCGCAATCACAGACACAGCCACGCAGCTATCATTGTGCGCATGGACAAAAAGTCCTTTGACGAGGGGTGGATGGTGTTGAGGCACTTTGCGGGGAATGAATTCATGATGTAGAGCGACTTGAAAGACGGTGGTGTTGAAACGTACTTGGGAAAAAAAAAAAATTCACGGCTCGGTCTCGATACGGGAGACTAAAAGAGTGGGGGGACGGGTGTTATTCTTAGGTGTGTAAGTTGGCGATTGTAACATCCCGACATGTTGCCACTTTGGTGCAAAATCACTTGGTGGAACAGGGCGCCTCCAATGACCCCCCTTTTTTTTTGTTGTATATACCTCGGCACAAAAGCTAGAAAAGCAAACCACCTATTGAAATTGCCTCGGAGATGCAGGTCTTGGCGCAGTCTAGCTCACGCCAAGACATGTCCCGCTACAGGGTTCCACTGCCCGAACCCAGCATTAACCCCGATCCGTCGCCAAGGATTGTGGAGCGAGCACGACAACCTTTATTCCGACAACCAACCCCGACTCCATACTGTCGACTTGACTGGCCGTCTTCTGCATAGAGACACTGGTTGTACGCGGTAGACAACATTTAGTTCTGACGCTCGTGTTCAGGACAATGGAGCGGGATTGTCTGGCCTTCTAATGTGTGCCCGGCTTACCGGCAGTCAGAACGTGAAACGTGTTGGCTTTTAATATCAAGAACTCTACTCGGTTTCAACACTGCTTGCGCAATCATTTGCGGGGCTTGGCCGCATTGGCGCTCAATTCACCAGGTACATCCACAAGACTGCGTGCATTAGTTTTATTAAACGTTCTTAATAACGATGCAAAATGATGCATTCTAGCACTCTATAGATATGTGTAATTTCTTCCTCCTCGAAGCCGCAGTCCTTCTAGTGTAAAGTGAGTGGTGCAAACTTATACGAGTCGCATCTGCCTTGCAACCCTCTTCATGCCTGATATTTCCACCATCAAACCATATGTTGAGCATCACGACGGCTCAGAGTTTCACGAAGCGTGCTTGATGGTTGGCTTCCGATGTCGAAGTGGGTACCGGGGAGTTTCAACGGTGTTCTTGACCAATCCCTCTTTCGCAGCAATCGGTGCCGCATCTCTGTTGGTTGATTGTAGAGCTTGCTGTTCGATGGGAGACTCAGACGCCGCCACCAAGAGCCCATAAGAGGCTGGGCTGTACATTTCCGCAGGCGAGATCTTCTTCGATGCTGTTGTGTTATCCAAGGCGAGAGGATCAGTCAGATTTGGCTGCAGAAAGAGTATGCAGTCCCAGCTCTCGACGTATGCCGCAAACTGCTCGTAGTCCAGACCTGGGTTCAGGCCTTCAAGAGGAATCTGGAGCGGCCGAGGCTGCACAAACGCAGTCTCGATCTGGCCTTTCATGAACAGCGAGGCCGTAAGCTCCAGAAACTTTTCAATCAGGCGGCGCTGACCCGTGAAGACATAGCACCTCTCATCACTCTGATAGCCCATGTAGTTTCGAGACCACTCCCGCGAGTGCCTCTCGATGGTGATCTCGGTGTGGCAGTTGCAGATCCTGGCGTTACTGTAGCAGACGCTGATGTCTGAAGAATGCACGATTTCCAGCGTTGGCAGCTCATGAAGGACATAGGACACCAGACACCCCCTCTGGTACGAGTCGAAATGCTCCTTGATGTCTTCCTCCCTCACACGCTCAAACCCGCCACGAAGCTGCTCTATTGTCGGGCTCGAGAATGTTCTCGAGGCTGGATAATGCGTCGTTTTCTCCATGGCGGCTTGTGGGAGAAGGAAAATGCTGAGTTGAACTGAGCGATGGAAACGGTGACGGATGGGGATTTTTATAGCTACCGTGATGCTCCTGGGGGAAACAGATCTGGGCACGATCCAGGATGCACAGACTCGAATGAGAGGAGAGAGGGAACAAAGCGCATCAAATTACCGCTCTGGTCGCACATTTGTTTGCTAAACTCGTGAGTCATGGCAACTGCGTTTGTTTTTTGCGTGAAAACGGCAGGCGCTTACAGCCAAGGCACGGTCGACACTTGGCAGCCACTGTTCATGTAAAGCCCAGCATCTCTTGTGACGGGTTCCAAACGCATTTCATTGGCCCTGTAGACCTGAACATTTATCCGACCCAGATCCAAATCTCGAACGGGCTAAAAAAAAATCAAATCAAATCAAATCTACTCATCCTTTCTTTTCTACTTATAGCATGTCTTGGCGCCACGCTGGAACCCATGGTCCATGGGTGGTCGCTTTCCACCAATGACAGCGATATAAACATGCAAACATAATTTCCGAGAACATACACACTCGGCTATACCCGTATCACTTATGTTGTTATTACTTCTTGGACACCAGATGCCACAAAGGAGTCAGACCCTACATCCCCGCATTGCGTGTGCCTTCCCAATATTGGCCAGAGGCCGTAACAGGGTGGCTGACTTGATTACCGAGACATAGCGTTACATTAGTCAGTTGCAAAAACTGACACTGTTATTTCTTTTACCGTTTTCACTTCTGTTGTTTAGTTGCCTATAAGCCTTTCCTTATTGCATCATTGAATCGGTGGGTTACTCACCAGTTCTTAAAGTACTACTTTGTAGTGCAGCAATCAAGTACAAGCTTGGCATACATATATGTAGGCTATATAGGTTCCAGTCCTTTATAAGACACAGTTAAGTTTGACAATTCCTCCTCTAGCGAAAACCAAACCCTGACCTAGCTACATTTAGTCCTACCCAGTAAGCAGCTTACTTTGTGTAACACATACGCCATTTGAACTTGGTGTCTCGCCCTGAGTAATGCCGCTGACTGCTAAACAAGGCGCTTTGCAACAAATTTCGAAACCGAATGAATGAATCCTCTAGACCCACGAGAAAGCCCGGCAAAGCGCACCAAACCTCACTAGACGATGAGTAAGAGAGAGGCTTGATACAGGCGAAGACGGCCCTACGGGTCTAATAGAGCAACTTGTCTCTACAAATTGCGCATTACACTGAACCTATATCTTGGCTCTAAGAGCTATCCCTTTGTGTGCTCGAAGACAGCAACTGGGACACGAATTGGCTAGTGGGCTAATCAGGACAAATGAAGATGAGCGATACTTTAATTTATATGCGCATCTTTCATATTAAAAGTATTAGCAATCTCTATTTATATAAAGCAGTACATTGTACACGTTACAGCTATACTGCGTTATACGCTGCTGTGCATTGCATGCATTATATAAATGGTCTATCAAACCAGTTCCTTAATATCTTGCTCAAATCCTCTTAATTCGTGCTTGTCTGCAATGTCGCGCTCAGCGTTGTAGCTGGTCGTGCGTAGTCAAGAGAGAATCATCGTATCAAGTCACAACGAATCAGAAGTCTCAATAAATCGACGAATTCATTTGATCAAAGCAAGCCGACGCCAACATTTGGCTGCCTGCCGCCGACGATCATGAAAAAAGCTATCTATGACACCAGCAAATCCTCTTTATGTGTTCCCAGCCCCTGTCATCATATGGTTGTGTCGTGGGGTCCTGTTTCCCCCAAACACACTATATCTATTACCTGCACTGCATAAGGGATCGCTTAGGCACGCTTAATCATGGCCTCGCGGTCAGGACCGGTGCCAATCCACTTGATCTGGTTAACATTAGCAAAAGCCTGCCTAAATGGGGATGCACTGGATTTAGCCTACCTTGACTCCAACAAACTTCTCGATATACTAGAAAGATCATCAGCGCAAGCCACTCCAGCACTAGCAGATGTCTTATCTTACCTCAATATATTGTCTCGCTTGGATAGGAAGGTCATAGTAGGTCTTTGCATTAGTCGTTGGCTTCTGCCATCCTGGCATTTCATGATAGACAACCTCGGCTTGGTCTAGGATATCAAGATTCGCAGGGTAAGAGTCCAATTCCTACAGAGTTTCAGCATCTTCTTACTGGTATTTGTTCAACGAAGACTAACCTCGCCGTCAACCTTATAGGCAATAGCAATCTTGATCGTCTCAAAGGTGTCCAGGACATCAAGCTAACGGGTATTAGTGAGCTGCCATAGCTAGGACTAGCAGGTACCTAGAAGTAAACTCTACCTTGGTAAGATTTAAAGCGGAGTAATAGTTGATCGAAGCACTGTACTTTACAACGACAAGGTCTACATACTACGGGTCAGTAACATTAACTAATCATGACAGTGAGTGGTCATAATTACCAAGCCTAGATATAATCAGCCAGTTATCCGCAGAGCTTTGCTTTAATCAAGTACTTACCATCCGCATCTGCGCCTTCGGCCAGTCGACGTTCCCTAGGTATATTGTCAGCCTTGGAAGATGTGAAGATCGTTGCCCATGGAGACTAACCCTTTCTCGGCCGAGTTCTTGGAGTTTTGTCCCGATCCTATCGCCGTTAGTTTTATTTCCATCTATATTCTCTAGGTAATCCAGAACGCACTCTCCAGTATCTTCGGTCTTGAAAGCTCCATGCCCAACACGGGTTGTGTCTACCACTGGTCAGCGCTGCATCATGTCATGAGCGCAGACGACGTACAAGCCTTCACCACCCCGATCGTCTCCGTGATGTTCTTCGGGTTCAAGGCGAGTCCACCTATAATACCCGCCAGCGTCGTATTAGACGAGGTCACATACTATTTGGTCTATTAATCAAATTGCAAAATTTTAAGACCAAACTGTTGATAACTTACTGGGTACGATCCATATTCAATGTCGAGCATCAGCGCCTGTTCAAATGAGGACGAGTCCAAGCCCTCGGCCTCAAACTCCTTTCCATTCAAAGAGGACTCGACTTGTACTGGTCTTCCTGGCTAGGCGGAAAAGGCGAAAAGCGTCCGACATGAAAAAAGTCCCTAAAATCATCGAGAGACAAGGTCATCGCATGACAAGCATAGCGTTGACCGCCAGGGACCAGAATTGGTCTGTCTCTAGATGATATCAGGGCTTCATATTCACACGGAAAGTGCCATCCCCCAGGCAGCTAAGCTCAAAGCCCAGCAAACCACAAAGTACAAGCCAGTCCTCTAGGCTGTTCCGGAACCTCAGCGGGGGGCAAAAGCCGCAGAGCTCAGCTTAGCGAAAATGTTGGCGTTTACCAACACAGTACCTTCGCGGCTACTGGGTCCTGGCCCCCCGTCTGAGATTACTTCTTAGGCAAGTGGAAGAGGAGTATGAGACCGCGAGCATGGTCACTCGACCAACCAATCGGTCAATATTTGAATATCAACTACAGAGTGGGGTTCTCACATTCGCTCCTTCTACCACCATGTTCGTGTTGCTCTCTTGGGCTGACCGGATAAATGACACGCCATCTACGGCGTACTTCGCTAACTTCGGCCGATACTCGTTAAATCGTGAAAGCTCCTCCTCAACGTCATACTCGAATAGGTCTCCGTAGCGCTTTTGATAGCCAGCGGCTAATCGTCGGAGCTTACTCTCAAACAGCTTTGGGTTAAAAACTTCTGCTAGTCTGATCCCACTTCGCTATGTATGGTTCAGCAAGAATTTTAATGAACATAATGTCCAATCTTGTCTTACCGCGGCCTTCGAGCTATGGGCGGGCCCGATCCCCCTGCGTGTGGTCCCCAGACTTTGTTCTAGAAACCATTAGATATACCGATCTGGCGTATTGCATAAAGCCCAGAGACCAACCTCCGAGCTCTTTCTCCTCTAGACCATCGACTGCCACATGCATTTGCAAATCGATGTGCACTCGGTCCGAAACAAGGATCCGATCATGGACCGAGGGAAGACCCTTCTCCTCAAGCTCCTCTAGCTCCTTGAAGAAGCTTGGTACGTGGAAGACAACTCCAGAACCGATAAAGTTGATGCTGCATAAATGTCAGTTTCACCCTCGTCTGGGCATAGTCGGTTTGAAATCGTACCACTTTGGGTTCATGAGACCAGACGGAAGCAAGTGAAAGCTATGAGAAGGTGAGTAGTTGCCGAAAGCCTTCCATGTCTATTTGCGCCCACCTATACGACTTTCCGTTGGCGCTATGGAGAAGGAGTCAGCTATTCATTCTCATGAGTCAACCGCAAGAAATTGAGGAGCACTCAACGTACACTATACTGTGCCCAGCATTGTGGCCGCCCTTGATTTTCCATTAGTATCAATTCGTCATGATGGGTCGTTCCGTGGCTCACAGCAGCTCGGGCGCAAAGTTGTACATCCGTGGTAAGGATGTCAGTCAGCTTTCCTTTCTACATCGAGGTACGGCGTTAGAAGTCAGTTCTGCAGGTGTATTGTAGAGAGAAATATTGGTTCGAGCCGGAAGGAATAACATACGCCCTCATCACCTGCAGATCACGTCGTGTTAGCGCCATAAAAATCTTGACAGCGCAGCAAGAAGAAGTGCGGGTTGCGGAAGGCCGAGACGTACCCCATTGAGCGCCCAGAATGACGGTGATTGTCATGTTGCGATGTTCTGGCTTGAAACCACGATGTTATCGTCGCCAGTTAGGTGTCATGGGACATCCACAGCGATGAAACCAAGGAAGATGGAAACGGTGATGATCTCGTGTAATATCTCAGCGTAGCGTACAGCAATAACTAGCAAAAATGTCAAGAAGCAAGATGAAGAAGAGATGAAGAAGGAGAAGGAGAAGAAGCACCTAGTGACTCGTGGGGTAGGTGACCCGGCATTAGGGTTCGTAGTCGTCGTGCCAAGGACGAAAAAGACGCAGATTTAACTTGAATGGCTGTGTCACGTGAGCAGCCGCACATCTTAACCCCGCCAACACCGAAATCGGGCCTCGGATTCACTGATGTTCCAAATGACAAACAAATGATTCACAGCAGCTTCGGTACGCGTGACATGAGTCCTACTCCAAGAAAATGTGACGGCTGAAGGAGAATATAATTGATTACGTACTTTGCTTCAACTATTCATTGAAAACTATTTTCCTTAGAAGCAGAGATTGAAAGGAAAACTTGGTTAAAGAGACTTGAGGGTACACTTGTTGACGCAAGTGGCGGGGCGGCCGCTTCACGGCGACGCAAAAGCGGCAAGCGAAGGAGGGGCAGAAATTTCCAGATCAGGGAACCATCGAAAGTAACGAGACAAGACTACTTGCTTGTCGCAAAAATGTGACATGGCCATGCCGCAATAAATATTTGGTTTCGGCCCTCTCTGCACCATGTGACACCATTATTTGACAGGGAAGACAATATGTCATTCTTTGTACCGCCTTCAAGGAAGAACGCTGCGAATGCACCATGATTGTGTTTGTTTCGATACGGAAGCAGGCGGATATTCGCCAGGGTTCTTCTAATGCTGCTTTTAGTCATGCAGTGTGACGTTGGAGGACTGGACGTAATGTTCAGCGAGGTACTGCATGGTATGATTAGACAGTATTTGGACACGCGGCTCAGTGTTGGTCAACCTTTGCGATTCCAGGAAATATGCTCTCGTTAATTTCCTGCCTCTTCTAAGAACACAAAGTCAATATTCATCAATGTACCTTCGCTGGCGAATTCTAAACCTTTAAGAGTAGAATTTTTTTTTTCCTTGCCGCAGTAGAGCTGCAATGGCAGTAGTATGTCACGTCGCTTCCTCACCTCATAAGGCTTCGCGGTTAGATTGTCTGCCCCGCATGCCTTTCTGCTTGACAAGCTGTGGGCGCAAAGCATTTCGTGCACTGCAAACGACATCTTCTATGCAGCTAGTACAGTTGCAATACGATGTGCGCTTATCACATCCCATGCACGGTTTCGTTTCTCGTCCAAAGATGTTATGAAAACAGGAACGAGGTAATATACAATCAATATTAGTCGTCGTCTATGATGCATCTAGTTTCTCTATTCTATATCCGCTACCCGCCCAGCGTCGCGACGCAGCACTCTATCATAAATCCAAAATTCAGTAACAGCTAAGAGAAGCAAGATAGGAATAAAACAAGAGGGTGAGTTGGAGAACAATCGCAGATGCACAATATCTGATCTCTCCCTTTTCCACACTTCTACTCATCGCTATCCGGAGAATACAACCCCAGATCTTCCTCATCATCGATAAGATCGACCGCCAACTTGTGCGCCTCATGCTCCATCATTTCCCGGTACGTACTCCAGCTCAGAGCCGCAAAGGCCACGATGATCATGGAGCCGCCAAAGATGGCCGCCCAGCTGAGCGGCTGGCCCGTTAGAAACCAGTCCGCAATGGCGACGATGAAGATGGTCAATAGGGCGGCCACGGACGACAAGACGGGGGACGTGAGCGAAATGAGGACGAGGAAGCAGCCGCTGAACACGGCGTTTGACAGGACCGCCAGAAGGATAAGCCAGCATGTCGACGCCGGGGGTATCTCGAACCTCTCGATGTTGAGAAAGTGCAGGAAGGGAAGCGGGACCCAGAGGACTGTGAGGGTGAAGAAGCCTATGCATGAGCCGAAGACGTTGGCAAAGATGGTGCCTCGGACGGGGGACACGCCCTCGGGCGGACAGGCGTATCGCTTGTAGAGGACTTCGTAGAGGCCGTAGAGGACGGAGCCGATGCCGATGATCAGGTTGCCTGCGAAGCGGGAGCCCTGTCCAGGATTCGTCGGTCCCGCTGCCGAGGATGTTGCCTCGTCTGGTGAGGAGGTGCTGCCGGTATCACCGTACGCAACGATCAGAACGCCCAAAATGGCGATGAGCACGGACACGGACTTGTCAGTGCGGAGTGGTTCTTTCAAGATTGGCACGGAGAAGGCGTATGCGAAGAAGGCACTGCAGTTGTATATCGCCGTCAAGTCAGAGGGCGTAGTGAGGCTTACGGCAACGTACCAGCTCAGCCCGGCAATGGTGAGAGCAGAGGTGATGTAGATGGTCATCCGGGCAAGGTACATGACCGGTCTCCCGCGGCGGGCCACGCTCGGCGTAGTCACATTCGTGGTCTGCAGCTCGATCATGGTCACGGTGGAGAGCACGACCTGCAGATGTTTCCGCCAGAATTGCGCCCACGGCACCTCTCGCTTCTGCACACGCACCACCAGGAAAGTGATGGGCCAGAGGATGACCCAGGACGAATGAGTGAAGTACATCATGCAGTAGGCCTTGGACCAGCCGAGGTCGTGCTGGATGTAGGCCGAGAGCTCGGTCTGCACGCAAAAGGCCACGAGGGAGACGGTCAGGAAGAAGGCTGCGAAGAGGTACTTCTTGCGGGCAGACGCCTTGGCGGCGGCGAGGGCGGCTGCGGGACTGCGCGAGTGCATCGTCGACGGTCTCCGGGAGAAGGATGCCGACATGGACGGGTCGAACTTGTCCCCTTGGGCTTCGGTCTCGATCGTCGGCGTGGTAAGGCGCGAGATTGATGTTGAAGGGGAGTGCTTCTTGGGCTCGCTTGGTTCGGCTTCGGGGTCGTATTGGGAGAGTAGGGGGGTCCCGGAGCGGCCATTGCGGTTGAGGTTTGGACGGCGGTCGTTGTCCATGGCGAACTGGCGTTCTTCCCTTACCACTGAAGAGCGGGATTAAAGAAGAGGGACGAGATGGAGGTTTGGCGCCGTGGTGGTGAAGTTAGAGGGGAGCGGTCGGGGCCATATGTGTATATCGAGTGTGTCGTTGTAGATTCCGGTAGAGGAGCGGGACTGGCTGTTGGGGGAGGATATCTGAGGATCAGTCGGGAGGATTACCGTTTGCGATATCTCACGCCGGTCGGGAAAGCAGACGTTTGGAGTGCTACGCGACAGGCATTGATGAACAACCGACGAGGAGGAAAGAAACAACAGAATTTCAGCACAGGAGAACAGTAGAGAGAAATACGGTTCATTCAACCTCTAGATGATACATAAAAGCGTCTTTGATGTGAACAAGAAGGGGCTTGTGCCGTTGCGGCTGTTGAGATGGGGCGCAGACAACGGGAAAGCCAGCTTGTCGCTTTTCGTTGCTTTTCCTGGACCGGAACCTCTCGTCGTTCCGTCCAAGGCGCCCCATTGGGCAGCAGGGATGCGCCGTGGGGTGTGGGCCGCGTGGCACGGTTATAGGCGCCGCTAGCGGCAAGCGGTTTAGGCGACGGAATATGTGTTCAAGACATGTCTGGTGCATATTGTCAGAAAGGGCGTCCCTCAGAAGGTTTAATGAGTTGACGTGCACGTTGTGGCACAGGACAGGGACGCTTGAATGTATCTATAATCTCGTGTTTTCGTTCTGTTTTACCTTGCTTTTATCCGGTCATAAAGGTGTTTTTTTCTTTCTTTTCTTTCTTTTTTTCTTTTTTTATCCTACAGAGGGTTGCTTGGGTCACTTCGAGAAAGCAAGAACAAGCACAACCTGCCTGCCTCGCACCTTCTTTGGCGCCGTCCAATAATCATTGTGCCTGGCCTGACAACAGCTGATGCCCGCCCTACTCCGCCAAGTCGCTAAATCAGCAATACCCAGGCGCAATTTCTTTCACTCCTCTCAGATTCCTTGTCGGGGAAATGAGACTGCGCCTCACTTCGCGTCAGCTTTGAAGAGGGCCTCTCGCGTATCATAACCGTACTCCAGCTCCCCGTGCCAATAGTTGGTCGAATCCGCCTTGGAGACCTGCCACGCGCCATCAAGGGCCATGACCACATCATCCGGCAGAGGGCCCTTCTCCAAGTGATTCAGATTATCTTCCAGCTGCTCGACACTCGACACGCCAATCAGGATGCCGTCGTTGCCGCTCTTGACATTGAGCTTGGAGTGATGCACCAGCCACCGCAGCGCCGTCTCAGTCATGCTGAGCTTGTGCTTCTCCACGGCACCCTCGACCAGTCGGAGGGCGTTGAATGTGCTCTCGCGGAAGTAACGCTGCCGATATTTTGCGCCCTGCACGGGGCTCGCGTCCGAGAAGCGCCCGCTCTGCGGGGTAATGTCCTTGGACTTGATCTTGCCGGAGAGGAGGCCGCCGGCCAGCGGGTTGTAGACGACGATGTCGATGCCGTAGCGGCGACAGGCCACGACGAGCTCGGGCTCGATGTTGCGCGTGATGCAGTTGTACATGCCTTGATAGACGGTGGGACGCACCCAGCCGTTGTACTTGCATGTCATGACGACTTCAGCTACTTCGTAGGCTGCGAAGTTGCTGATGCCTAGGTGGACGAATTTGCCGGCCTTGTGGAGCTTGTCCATCGCTTCGAGGGTCTCTTGGAAGGGCGTTCCGCGGTCTGGTCGGTGGAGGTAGAGAATCTAGCATTGGGTGGAAGCAAAAGAGGACTGTGTGTGAGCGTGATTGGGCCATTGGATAATATGTGTGAATGAAAGGGGGACTTTGTGAGTCCGCTCATCTCGTTTCATTTTATGGCGAAACAGGTAAATAAGAAACTCACGTTGACTGTGTCTGTGCCCAGCTCCTTTAAGCTCTTCTCGACGGATTCGACGACCTTTTGAGCATTGTTATCACCATGGGCTTCAGCATATTGCACCTTCGTGGCGAGTGTCAATCCTCTCTCGTGCCATTTGGCCTCTCTGGTGAAAGACTCCTGCTCTCCCCCGGCATATACGCGGGCCGTATCGATTTCATTGTAGCCTTGAGATTGGAATAAGTCGAGGGCTTTATCGAAGGTGTCGAGGCTAGTGATGCTGGCGCCATGCTCTAACTTTGGCCCAAAGGTCATAAGGCCGAGGATGATGCGCGGCTTGGTGTTTTGCACGGTGAGAGGCATGATGATATTGTCTACTCCCCTTGGCTGGCTTGGCTCACTGCCGTTGCGAATCGAGTAGTTGAGGATATAGCTCCAGGGAATCCGGCAAGACGAAGCTTTATTCAGTCGAGTTATAGAGCCGGTGCTGGGATAGAACGTTGGATTGACATGATTCCAGGTTCGCTAGGATCATCTATAATACGACGACTAATTTAAAGGGCGTTTAGTACCAATGGCAGTAGGCAGTAAAGCGAGGGGTAATCGCGCATGGCGGGGTTCGGCCGTAGCGCTCTCGTGGTCCAATAGATTCGGTCTTTATCCCTATGGTCGATGTATTCTTTCTCTAGTCGGTCGGCATGAAGCCGGGTGCGGGGGGGATCAGCATGGCATCGCATCTGCGATTATCCTCCTGTGTAACTGATCTACATTGACCTATGGGAGACTTGCATATTTCCGGAATTGGAAATGGTTCTTCGCACCCATACCAGCAATGAAATAACAACCTGAAAAATTAAAAAAAAAATTATAAACAAAAGAACTGGTATGAGAGCGCTGAGAGGTCGAGAGACGTCTGGTGATTGAGACAGGGAAATGACCAACGAAATCAACCAGCGCCCAGGTGAAAACGCAGCCTAATCCAAAACCATAATACATCACAGGTAGTACTATCGTATATCATGAAGCCTGCGGAAAGCCGAATGTTTCCTGTAATATCACTGTTGCAGATTCTGCTTCATTTAGGGACAACTGCAATCAATACGTCACCATGTAGAGCGAATGCAGTAATTTCGCCCAATCACAGTCACTCGGCTACCTTAGGTGGTTAGGTACCTAGGTACCAGGTATCCAGCCCTAATAACAACACCGCAATCCATGCAACCGTCGGGCCTCCGCTTACCTGGTGTCTCGCGCACTTCAATTTCAAAGCCATCATGCAGTCGGCAATTCCATCAACCCCCAGCTGGTGGTTTGATACCCGGTTCGATACTCGGGAGAAGTAGGATGCCATTGCCTGCGTGCTCCACCGACCACCACGCGCCCCCGGCCGGACCCGAATAGTGGCACCACCGCTTACGTAGTACAATACAACCGAATGATCCTACCTTGCAGGGGAATTGGGCTTATTGGAGGCAAGATCGGAAAATCAGAGTGATATAAAGTGGGAGTATCAGATACATTCGCTTATAAGCGAATTATATCGAAAAAAAAAAAGTCTCTCTAGGTAGTGCCTGGTTCTTATATATTTTCCCCGTGCCTCTCTAATCGCGTAACAGATTCTTGCGGCAACTAAACCCATGCGGCGTCAATGCACCAATTGCAGCTGTTGGAGAGCACCCCAGGCTGTATTAAGCTTGTATTTTTGAAAAACCAAAGCACGGGTTGTATTGCACTTTCTTCCGGCTTCCCAACTCAGCCGTGCATCCCTGCAGCCCTCAATGTAGCAGACAAAGCAAGTGCTAGTAAAGATGAAGTCTTTTCTCATGTCAAACCCGCCTTTACTATACGCTTTCAAACCCCAGTGGCCCAAACGAAATATTGAAAAAATCCACGCCATCACCTGCCCCCCTGTTCCTCTCATCTCCGCCCGATCAGACGAGCGGCTGTCGCGCTATTGGTCTCTCACTTCCGCGTGGCATGATATTCACCACCAGAGCCTCAAAATCTGCCCACCCTTCGTCATCCAGTTGGCATCATGCTTTAACTTCTACGCATGTGTCTTCGTAACTTTCAAGATGGGCGAATATATAAACCGAGCGTTGGCGTTGCATCCATACCACATTGCATTGCACCGCATCGCATCTCAGCTCAAGACAGCAAAGTCTTCAAAACGAACCAATCTCCACTCTTGAAGATCTCCACTCTTAAATACGTATAATTTCGAAATCACGAGAAATGAACTCCATCACTCGCGTCCTGGGAAGTAAATCCTTCTCTATAACTACCCGATCCGCCATCAAGGCAATCAAACCACATCCCTTCCATACAGCTTCCATCTCGCATAGATCTGCGAGATCAGATTGGGCGGGCGAGGGGAGGCGTCTTGGCAAACAGGCTGCTTTGTCAGTTGAGGCATTTGACTTACACTACATTGGTAATGTGCTAATTTGTACATAGGTTCTTCCCTGCACTTACTGCCATGCTGGGGTGGCCTTATGTGGCCAAGGCCGTCTTTGATGGACACTTGTGAAAAGTTTCTGGAACAATACTTGCACATTCATTTTTTGTTTTTGGTTCCTGCATGGTTTGCGCGGGGCGCTACATCGGCGGGTTATTTAGATACATCTCATCATTGGCGTTGGGGTTTGATAGCAGTCTATTGTACGTTCTGAGTATCGAACAATTGTTTAATCGACATTCTTCTCCAAGAATGACAATCTGTTTCGAGGAATAACCGGATTCTGTGTTCCCAAGGCTCGAGAAGAGAGAGGGGGAGAGAGAATAACAAAAGAGAGAATGACAAAAGAGAGAATAACAAAAGAGAGAATAACAAAAGAGAGAATTTCAAAAGAGAGAATGACAAAAGAGAGAATAACAAAAGAGAGAATTTCAAAAGAGAGAATGACAAAAGAGAGAATGACAAAAGAAAGAGAAATAGTAAGAGAGAAAGAGAGAAAAGCAAAAAAAGAACGAAAAGAGAAGCAAAACAAAGCATGCATATAGCCTATTGATAATATAAACCCATGAACCTGTCTTCCCGTCCCCCTCCGTCTCTCATACCGTATCAATGGAAACCACACCTGGTCAAACTGCGTTCGAGCTAGAATCATTCCGCACGCTGGAGCTTGTCTCAGCCGCTGCTCCTGAGCTGGACGACAAATAAACTTCGAACCCATCACCAACGATGTGCTCAAAGCTGCAATCTTCAAACGTCCAATCCCAGCCGCTTGATACCCTCGATTGCCTCTCTGACTTCTCTATGATCGACACTCTATTGGTCTCTGATATCTCCCTCTCTGCGTTCGGCACTTTCCGCTCCCCTTGTGATCTAGGGCGGTCTTTTGCCTTCTTCTCCTTTCGTCGGCGCAATTCGCGGTTGATAAATGGTCCTATGATCGACGCGTTCACCCCAATGATGCCGAAAAACTGGTTTCAGATAGGTAGTCAGTACGGATCTAGCCCCATCGCTTGGAATTCTTGTTTCTTACCGCTTCTCGGCTGGACCAGATCATGCTCAGATTAACGGAGTGAGCCTCTCGGAGACTCAAACCACACCGCAATAGCGAAGCAATAATCATAAGGGAGCCTGTGAACAGCCATACACCACAAAGAAGTTTCCTGTGATTGAGCACCGGTGTGAGCATTCAGGGTTCATTCGGCAGTATAGGGACAAAGCGCTCACCTTGGCCACGGCAATCGAACTTTACAGAGAAGCGGGACTGGAATACTGGTGATTAGAATCTCCGTTCTGTCCCAGTGAGTAATTAGCTAACTTTGCTGTTTGACCATGAGGATAGAGCGGACGTTTGCTTACCCGGCATTCAGAGCAGTGACAGCGTAATAGTTCGGTACGTATCGAGCGCATGCATCTGTTTTTAATCAGCTTTTGTTCTTCAAGGTTTGTGTGTGTGTCGTGAAACGGTTTTTCGTACCCCCTGGATATGGATGCACCTGCCATTTCTTGCGCAACGGCAGGCAATGCGTGAACGTACAAGCAATAGCGCCAATATATGTAAAAAAGCACAGGACGGCAGCCAGCTTGACCAGATATCGCTGCTTCAGATCCGCACTATAGACGTTGCTGTCAGCCATGTACAATTCTGTCTTGTTTTCATGCTCGAATGGGGGACTGACGTGAGCCGGCCGTAGAGAAACAGCATGCATGCCTTCAAAGACCATACTAAGCTGATGTATATGCACCATGCTGCTAAGAACTCTATACTCCCAAGTTCTATGAGGTGTTTTCTTTCTTCAGACAGCGTCAGAGCCACTTCGTTTGTCATGTTTGTAATGGTACCGAGTCGAGCTGACGTGATCGCCGTGTTAGTATCATGAGATTGCTGCATGTTTAAACTACAATGACTGCACTTACGAATATAGTAGAACAATGTAAACGCGGCCTACAGTGGTATTAATCATTAGCATGAATCAGATTGCGAAGCTGGACGCGACTGTGCAGTTACAAACCGTCCACAAAAGCACCGCAACGATGGAGAAGTAATCATCCCCTTCCCATTTCCAGCCTACCACTCGATGCCGACAGAGCATCCGTATGAGAATGATCAACACTCCCACACCGAACTCTACACATCCTTCTGTGAAAAATGGTGATTCAGGCATATTCAGCCAGCACCGTGAGTATTCGCGTACGTCGTCTGCTCGAAGCTGTCTTTAACATAGAAACTGGAAGCTCATTCAACAAGAAATATACTCTAAATGAGAAAGAGGATGATGAAAGCTCGGATGAATTCTGTGGGGGGTTCTTAAAATCAAATAAACTACGAATCCAAACATATATACTCTTGTTATCATCTGTGCCATCGACGGTTACCCGAACGCACTGGCCAAACAAAAAATGTCATTTTCGGTTCACGCATAGACCGGAGGAACCAAGATTGGGAAAATTACCCGACAGTTTCTCGAGCATGGTGACCACAGACCGCGGCTTGTTGGTAGGAGCGCCAGCTAGTGAAAGTTTTCTTCTCGGCCGAAACGGACTTACTGCCAACAGTTGACGCTGTGTGTTGATGGATGAACCAGCAGACCTCTGTGCAACCAGTCATGAAACTCTGGAATTCTCCGCAAAGTTACTGCTTTCAGTCGTGTGATCGCTTTGTCCTGCCTGTTGCGTCGTGACTTCTGGCCTCTAGACACATTTACAGCTTCACTTGTATGAATGCGCTTAGCCGTTTAAGGCTCGAAGAGGCGAGAGAAATGTGGCAGAGCAACTATGGGCCCATAGTACGTGAAAGAGTTTCAACTGAAGCACTACAGAAGTTAGCATGTCTGGTAGAGTGCGCGGTCCTCTCCTCGTGGGCCGGCCAACATGATCTGATCTGTCACTGACCACCAGAAGAGCGGGTCATCACCCTCGATACGAAGGAGTTTCAGGTTATTAGCAGAGCTCTTCTGGCAACTGTCAATGACCAGCTATTTTCGATCTTGTTGGTCATCTGTGATCAGGGGGGACCCTGCAGGAGCAACAACTACGGTGGCACATTAGCTCGGTGGGCAAACGCTATCACGTTGCAAATTCAAAATCACAAATCGCGTATTTCTATATTTCTTCTTTGTATCTCTTGCATTTATGTGAAGATATTGTTTATCCCTAGATATAGTGTAATAGACTTAGATATAGAAATCTACGTCTATGTACAAGCAACATCCATATGTGCCACCGTACTACGGCCGGAGTCTCGACCACAATCCGGACCATTTACCACTTGGCAGGTCCATCAAGATTGTGGGCATGCTGGTAAACAGTGATCACAAAGATTTGGGAATATCAATAGATGAGAATGACTTCCAGGCTGGTGGATAACAGTGATACAAAGCACATGGCCTCCTAACGCGGAGCGGGCACAAACAAAGCGGCTTAGCCGCCTGCACAACCTCTGTCAAACATATGGAGAAAGGCAAGCAATCACCGAAGCAGGGTAACCAAATAGGCAATCAGAAAGGGAGCTAGGCGAGAAGGGGCATCCCGAGTATGTGGAGAAAGACTTCAAAATAACCAAAACACATGGCAAGATGGGTGACAAACGGAAATGCAACGGCCACAGACGTGGCACCTGCATTACGGCACCCAGAAACTCTCCCAACCTCTCAAGGACCTCAGACTCAACAGAGAGAGCTGGCATCTCTCCACCCCTGCCGCAAGCGGAGATCACATAGCGACATGGAGGATGCATATACCCCGGTCGGATAGGGACGCCACTCATCACAAAACAAGAGGTTGAGAGATCCATACTCAAAGTTCAGATGGCGTTCCGAACCGAGTACTGCAGCTGGGGACGACGGCGCGGTTTCTAAGCAGAACGACACCAAGCCTCTAGAGGCAGAGAGGCATGATCAGGCTCACCCTAATTATAATCTTCTACACCCTCTATGACGGAGATTCGTGAGCGGCAGCGTCGCAGAGAATACAACAGCAGCGAGATTCATTGATGACATGGCCATCCTTACGTAGGCAGCAACCACGTTAGAAACATGCGTTAGGCGTCAACGCGCAGTTCAACTTCAGAATAGTAGGCGAAAATCAATACATTATGCCTTCTCACCAGCCAGGTTCCAATCGTAGCAGATGGGCCTAGGGAGAGATCCCATCCAGCAAAGCAAACCTGCAAATATCCAGAGCTCATCATAGACTCTGTGCTGCATAAAGCCGACGCAAATGAAATTCACCGGAGAGCAACAGTGACAAAAACAAAGACAATCTCGCTTAGCGTGGGGCCGTGGCATTCTGGACATGAGGTTAAGTACTAGTTGTGCCACACAAATCACGCCCGCATGGTCGAACGCGAAACGGAGAACGCGAAATATGCCCTACAACGGCAAGGCGTTGGCACAGTTGCAATGTTTGCATTCAATGGCAGTTAGGGGTCTCTCCGCACGTTCAGGTCACAACACTGAGTGCCTGGGAAGAATCGGCCTAGGGGAGCAAGACAACTGGGAACAGCAACCGTGCAAAATGGTGCAGTCTATGTAGGAAGATGAAGCACGTAAAGAAGACCTCTCAAGACAATACAGAAGGCCATACTCGCTGAGCGAGAATTTGCGTTGAGGGCGCGGGAACAATCACTCCTCATGTCATTCCTCCCATGGTGGAGATGTCCAAAAGCTCACGTCGAATAGAGCCGGGAGAAAGCACAAGTGACAGATTAATCCAGGGTAGAATCATCCCAATGCAATCTATCACTATAACGGACATGTTGGCGCTGCAGTAGTGTGTACGGCCATCGACCAGACCAAGAGTGCCTAGGAAGTGAAAGTTGTGTTGACAAGTCTACCGATGGTGACCTACAAGACATCTTCTCGACCCTCAAAATCACCCAGGAAGATAGGCGTCACGCCGAAGTAAGGAAGACGTCGATTAAATACTGAATCCAAACTGTTATTAGGTCCATGGTCAAGCCCAAGGGCAAATTAGGGTCACATTCACTCCGAGATCTAACTTGGCGAATACAGGTACTCGACATGACGACTGAGATCCACCGGATCTCAGTCCACAAGGGAATGAATATAAGGTGGCGAAGCACTAAATCAAGCGGCCAAAGAAGCCAAGAAAAATGGAGACAGAGGGAACTGAGGGCCAACAACCCCTTGATCCCCAGGTGTTCAAGTCCACAGTAATTTTATGGACAAGCGAGGTTGTCAGAAAGAAGTCGCGAGGTGACAACGACAATAGCAGCAAGCAATAGCAGCAGGGGCCGTGCGATTTTTCGCTTCCAGCACACACCAGAACCAACACGTAGACACCTCAACAAGGTGCAGCTCCGAAGGGACAAGATACACGCGTTGGGCGTTGCATCTGCCACGTGCTGTATTATGGGGATGATATCGCGGGACAACCTCTGCCTCTTCTTCTATTACGTACGCCCTTAGAATACAGTCAAACTATGAAAATTCAAAATAATTTGCCGCAGAATGAAGAGAATCTTCTGGAGTGGAACCCTTTTTTTGCACCACCTGGGGCGCTACTGTATTTGCTGTTGTATCCTTGATCCTACAGTCGCGAAAGGCCGAGCTGCAATCCGAAATCGTTTGTTGTACACTTTTTTACTTGTTATCAGTCGTGTTGCGGCGTTTGAATGCCTGAGCCGGTTCGTCTTCTGTTTTGCTTTGCTTAAGTAACAACCGGGAAACAATCCAGCCGTTGTTGCGCCCGCTATTTGTCTCCTTTACCGGTGAAGCTACGTTGGACATCAAGATCGCTCCTTTTCACCAAGTCTACGACACAGGTTTCGATCCTGACCGCGATTTGCTGCGTGCCATATGTTGCGTTTGCTTCGTTGACCATTCTCCTGTTGATCTAGTCGCGTTCTGTGAATGCTCAGGATCCGTTAAACTCACACGATGGTCTGTTTGAGACATTGAAACCGCGAAGAACCACCTCTACTGGGTCGGCTCTACATCTTGCGGGTACGCAGGCAAGACGTGGCAGCAATTCCATCGTCAAAGATTCGGCAGCTTCGTACAGAATCTAAGCAAGCGGTTATTCTTTCATGTACACCAGCAAGAGTGTCTATTCACGAGAGTTGTCTCGTCATTAATTCATGCCAGACTTTACGACGTCGGCTTTACGAGTGTGTATATAACTCATGCCTATTAAGATGGACAAATGTCTCTGTTCCTGGCTGTTGCCTACCTGGCCGACCTCTTGAGGATACAGAATTAGACTTCGAAGGGATGGATGTTGAAGATGTGAATTTGGATAATTTGCATCTTTGAATAAATCTCCTGGAGCCCGGCCTGACTGAATATTTCAGTTGAGCAGGGCACCGCCTTCACCATGACAATTTCATGTAGTCTAGGGGCCACTTAATGCAGGCCAGCTGATGGACAAATTGATTGTGAATCTCAGCACAGAGCGGTCCTTTGTCGTTTTTGTCCACGAATATAGAAGTATCCAAACATATGATACCTACCACCAATTTTTCCAGCATGATCCAATACGGGCGGCATCTACAGACCTAGCGCGCGACAGAGTCGGTAGGGACGTCACGAACCCCGAGTTGCAGGAAGGTTTTGCGGAATCCAGAGTGTTAGGGAATAGGAAAACCTCAAGTACTTCTTAAGAGCCACCATCTGACCTGGATTGCCATTGAACAGGCAAGCGCCGCCTCATTTGACGGCTTACATGGTCAGGTCGCGGCTACGGCTCACGGCTACGGCTCACGGCTCAGTATAATCAGCATCGAGCAAGGATGACGGTGATCAGTGAGAATACGGAAAGGAGCTATCACGTGGGGCATTCTCTATCAGGAAATTAATTAGTCCAGAGCTTGAGTGATTAGTGCAAGTTTTTAACTTAACCATTAATTGGGAGTAACCTCCTGACGATCCGAGCTTCAGCTTTTTGTTTAATACTTGTGAAGGTCTATTCACTTACAGCCTAAATTACCTACCCTAAGCCTAAGCAATAGAACATATGAGGTTGTCTTACTTGGCCTTGTCAATAAGCCGATCGTTACAATATGGCAGCCTCAATCAAATCGTCTGCGCACCGGGTCAGGCTGCCATCTGAGCGGATGCAATGCCACAGGGTTGATCTGGACCCCACGTAGCCATCTTGCTCAAAAGTCCAAAAGACAAGGCTACGCGGATATGTGGTCTCTCCGGATCTGAGTGCATACCATGCGTCGGCAGTAGAGGGTGGGCAATCGAAAGACCATGAGGGACAAAATGATCGCTGACACTGCCGCACTCATCTCGTTTCAGAATTCCAGCTTGCTCAACGTACTTCTCAATCCCGACTGACTTGACGTCTCCACGAAGATTAAACGGCAAATCTCCCCTCTTTGTTCGCAGGTTTTTTTCGTGGGAAGAATTGTCAAGTTCTCTACTAATTGCACATTTCCCAAGGTCTTCCTCGAGGTGAGAAGTAAGTAGAGTTTTCTGACAGTTTCCATTAATTGCTTATCGCATTCATCGACACAGAGTCTATTGGCTGAAGCTTTGACGTAATGAAAATGTTCTAAAAGTATCTTGACATATAACTTTCTGCGTTTTCTCTCCGCACAACCTGATTCGATGGGAGGCAGTTCAGATGCAATATCTTTTTTAGAATACACACTTTAAACGCCTTTCAATCTCTTTGATATGACTGAGATCATGAACAAATTCCTGTGAAGCCTTCTTCGCTGATTCTATCTAAACAGACTCCTCTCCGCAAAGGTTGAATCCAGTTAGTTAGATTGGTAGCAATGCCACCGTTTCCGTATTTTCGTCAACTATTGCATCCCTCGAAGGGTGTTCCGGAAGCGGGAAGACTGACATTCGACTTCGGCGTTTCGCATGAGAACTTGGTGGACTCAATTCCGCGGCTGATCGCTTCAAGTGCGATCTGGGTAGTGCGTGAATTGATAGCGATGGTGCATCGGTTCTCCGGACAGTTCGGTCTTCACCTCCATCCTTTCCGGATGCTTCCTTGGTTGCGTCTTGACAAGATTTCCGAAAAGTGGAACTTTCGTCGTCAGCGGAGAAATCCACAGTCGTATCTTGTCGCCATGAAATTTCTTCATTTGGCGAAGCCATAATGCCATGGATTGTGTCAGGAAGCGCCATCGCTTTACGGTAACATTCCTCGGCAGTATTCCTTGCTTTCGGGGACAAGCATAACATGCTGTCGAGGAGGAATTTCGTAAGTGCATCAGGTTTCTTGCGGCGCCTCTCATGGAGAGAATGAACAATCCATTCGCACCAAGTAAATTTCCGTGATTCGGGTGCAACTACAATTGCGGACTGCTGCGGTCGGTCCCAGTATCGGCGATAGACCGGGAAACCAAACAAGAGCTCATACACCAACATCCCAAGGGTCCAGATATCCACAGCTGGCGAATACCTATCTGATGCACAGTTGGTGACAAGTGGCTCCCAAATTTCTGGTGGTGTATAGCATTCACTGCCACATATCGTCCTTAAGTAGTCGCCTTGCCCGTGCAGCCCAAAATCTGCGAGGACAACTTGAATCCCAGCTGGACTACGGTGGCGAATCAAGACATTTGGAGGTTTAATATCTCGATGCACGATCGGTGGGCTCCTCCCATGGATGTATGCCAAAGCTGAGAGCAGTTGTCGAAGGATAGATACAATCTCTTTGACAGTGAACGAGATATTATCTTCGAGGTTTCCCTCGCTGATATACTCAAGCTCTATTCGGGGACTGGGGCTCTCAGTGTATGAGAAAACCTTGACAATGTTGGGCTATCATACGTCAGCACTTAAATTTAGGGAGGAAAAGTGAAGGTCTGTACAAACATGGTCCAACTTTTTCTGCGTCTCTGCTTCCTCCAGCCACTTGGCTAAATTAAAGCCCCTCTTTACCACCGGCTTTTTTACAGCACGGTCTTCCCCATTGCTGACATTCCAGTAATGAGTTACGACGCCAAATTGCCCTCTCCCAAGCTCTCGCTTGAGGTGGATTGGATTCACCTTCGGCGTAGGTGCTCCAGTGGGCAATACTGTGTCGGGGCGAAGGAAAGCATCTAGGTCGCCGAGGAGGTCTTCGGTGGTGGCGCTACCCTGCCGGTATTTCTTGACATTTTCCATGAATTCCCGAGAACTTAAATCATGGTCGGCAACAAAGATTTGGAATTGTAAATCGCCACTTATGTTGATAACGATCTGAGACTTCTGTTGAAGGTTCTCAGCGCCGCCCACGATCCACTGGAACTTGCTTCGCCTACCGGCTCCTTCACTGTCCTAAGTAACTTCAGTTCCAAGAACAGAGTCTAGGTCTTTTACCAGGAGCCGGCCTTTCTCATCAAAGGTGAGGCAGATGTGAGTATTGCTGAGACCTCGCTGTTCAGGAAGGACTATATCGCACTTATCGTTGCATCCAAATATAAGACCATAGGATGATCGCGGAACTTTGCTGAATCTAACTTCAATACAAGGTTCATCATTGTAGGCAGATCTGTCATGTGCACAGCTATTTTTTTGGGCTACTTCTTGCAGAGGTTCGGTTGTTTCCCTGTCGTTACGCCGATAAGCTATTTTTTCCCGGGATTCTTCATACTGTGGAGGGGCAAAAAGAGCGCTGGCTTTGATCGCTTTGGTCGCTTTGAACGCATGAGATTTTTTTGTTTTTCTGTCACGAAAAGGATACACACGAGCAATAAGATCTGTGTCATCATCCATGTTTGGTAAGGTTGGGTGAAGGAGGGACAAGAATGTATTTCAGAGTCTCGGGTGATGGTGAGCTTCAATGAATGGCGCGGGGATGACGGTGGTCCTTGAGGGGCTATTAATTCTGGTGCTATTAATTCTTTTTTCCTGGTTATTCTTTTTTCTGGTCATTCTTCTTCCTGGTCATTCTTTACTCTGGCCCAACCATGTCTGTGAACGGGGCGGACGTTGTCCGTGCCCGTATCGCTACACGCCCACCATGCTGGTTTGTGTTGCAAACATCGCGACGAGACCACGCCACACTTTTTGTGTGACCTGACAATGGAAGTTCACGCCCCAAGCCTACCTTGGGCCCACCCCTCGCCGAAGAGGAAGTGCTCGAATGCCTGAGGTTGCACAATATCGTCCATTTGTCAGGCTGCATTGCCAAAGTTTTCTCTCTTACAACTACACCGCCAAGATTATCTGTTCACGTTGATGTAAAGATGTCTCGCCATCAAGTGATTGCTCTTGACGAACTCTCCGCTCTAAGCGACGAACAGCTCAGCGAGCTTGTGAAGAAATTTCGTCGCTCTGATGGAGCACTTGAGCTTGAAGTGGACGGCGACTGGACAAAAATGTCAAAAGAAGACCGAGATCGCCTTGCAGCGAGACTAAAGTATGTAATCTTCTTCTCCCAATTATTTTTTATTTACTAATGCATGCTTAGTGCTACAGAGAACAACCCACGTTCTCTCGACCTTGACAAGCTCGATGCGCTCTTGCAGGACGTGGGCACAGAGATGAACCTCTGCTCGAAGATCTCGCACGAGCAAGTGATGTAGAAACTGAACCTCTGCCGGATGAAAGAGAGACATACAAAAAAGATGAGAAAGAGGCCTACGATAACCTTATCAAGGATGGTGGTCGCCCATTGTACCCAATTCATCTTCTAGAGTCAGTGTCGGAGGATCCCGATGCACATTACGAGATTCTGAAACCTTTCTGGAGACAGTCTCGGCATGAACCACCATCGGTCCTGGATGGCTACAAGCCACATGAGGTTTTCCAAAGACAGTGGCTAAGATGGGAGGATTTTCGGATTTGGCAACGCGATAACAGAAACATCCAGGATAAAGAGGATGAGTTTTTGGCGTTTGTTGAGGACTAGAAGCGTGCTTTTTTAGAAGTAGGCTGGTATAAAAGCGCAGCTGAGCTCGAGGCCAATCCGAATGTCTTGAAGGAGCACCTGTATGGAGCGTGGCGCTTTTTCAGAGACACCGCGACTGGAGGCGAAAATTCCAGCGCGAGCCTGGATGTGAATGCATGGTGGATTATGAGGAAGCATTGAGGGCACGTTTAGCTCGGTACAACTTTATCCAGACATTTCATCTGGAGGAGGATCCTAAGATGCAAGATAAGCTAACTAAGTGGATTGAATACCTTGGTTTTGAGTACTGGTGGCTTGATTATTATAAGAAAAGGCATGATATCCTGAAGACAAAACGCGATGAGTCTTGGGACGCGATAAGGAGACTGGGGATATTAGAGGACGACGAAACTCCAGACTTTGTCCGCACCGAAGTGTCGGCTAACCGTCGCCAAGCCGACAAAGACCGCACACGGAAGGCTCTGCAGGATGCAACGTTGCACCTCGAAGAGACTCGCAAGAGGATCCAAGATCACAACCGCGACAGTATCCCCGAGCCATATCGTGAGCAAATGATGGCTGAAGCCTCCGAAAGAGTATCAGCAGCACAAGAGGCTTACGACCCCGCTGTGCGGCGCAGCCGTCATATTGTTCCATTTGTCCGGGAAACTTTTGACTACGTCAACGTTAGAGACGACGTGCCCAAACAGATAAATCTTTTGGAATGGGCTGTAGCTGAACTTGACTCAATCGAGGCAGAGCTGAAAGCTGCAGCCTTGGGAAGCACTCAGAGAAAGAGAAGAGCAACATCCGAAGACAAGTGTTTCTCGAGTTCCAAAAATCAGAAGTCAAACATTGAGGAGCGACACACACAGCCGAGCAACGAAGATGGACAACTTGACCGTCGTCACAGACAGAGCACACAAGACATGTCTCCAAGCCAAGCAAGAGTTGCCCGGGGGTCGACCGAGCATGTACCTTTGGCCGAAGCCGAGCCGGAAGCTGAGCCCTTGAAAAGAAACCAACAGAGGAAGAGAAAGATTGCATTCGAAGATGCCTCACCAACACCGTCGAGCTCCAAGAAGCGGAAGGCTAACATTGAAAGTCACACTTCACAACCCAGTGAGAACGAGACTGAAGCAAGAGCGCCAGGCAGAAGGATCCTCCGCGCACGGAAGCCTCCGGCAACAGATACGGATCAGCCCCTAGCTCAAAACAATGGCAAATGACACGCAAATCTTGGCAGCCAGTCGTCAGTGCCAAGTGTGCCAGCTCAGGAATCAATCTCAGGACTACGCCGCAGCGCGCGACTTGCGTCCCGGAATTCCAGATCAGAATCCCCTTCCGGGAGCGGGGGAGCGGCTGGGGAGAAAATGGTTGCTAGCCAGCTGGGTAGCAGATACCTACCCATAGAAAAATTGTTAGGGAAGCGCATTCGCAGGCAAGGGCGAGGCTGCGTTACGGAGTATCTGGTCAAGTTCAACGGGCACCTTGGCGCAGACAGTTTGTGGATCAGTGCCCAAAGGCTCCCCAAAAGTGCTATGGATGCTTTTGACCAGTTTGCTGATTAGAGCCAAGGCACGATGAGCCCGGAGCTGTCGCCGTCTATATCTAGTTGTTTATTGCTGATGATGCAGTTAGCATTTCTCTCGAGGGGGCCTGTAAAGTTGGCGTTGGGAGACGCGTTACGCCTGCGCTGTGATGACTACTCCGAAATAAAAGCACAATTCTTTTGCGTCTGAGAATTGCGTCGTCAAGGCAAGGCAGGTATCAATTCTGGGAGTAGCAATCACGGCGCAAGCGGACAGAATCAACTACTGAGGTCACATTATCAAAACTCATGGGCACAAGGTACGCAGGTCAAAAGTCATCGTTACTTGCCAAAGCTCCACGAAAGTTGATCATCTCTTTAGGGACCCGTAAGGCACCGGTGAGTCACGTGACGCGCTTTCATTCTGCCTTGCGGTCGGGAACTGTAAATGACTCCAAGGCCCTGATGTTACCAGTCCGTCCCAGTATGCTGGGGCCAACTCTCTTTACAGAGCAGTGAACACCCTAGATAGCAATGTCCTGCGCTAGTGGGGGCTGCTTAGATGCCTCTGTTAGGCTCCGCAGCCTAAAAAAAGAGATTGCCTTTGGTAAAAAGGCTGCAGATTTCTTTGTAGACCACGGTTTGGTCGGGTCGAGTCAGGTCAGGTCGGACGAGGTCGGGTGAGGTAACCGCTCTTTGTCTTTGTCATTGCTCTTTTTCTTTCTTTCTTTATCGTTGCTCTTTTCTTCTCTCATCGCCATGGCCCCTAATCGACACAACCCAGTGCAACAGGTACATTGTCTATTGTTCTCTACACGCGGACGGAGCAGCAAACCAACACAGCCACCCCTTGCAGCTGAACTTGGCACGAAACGACAAAACGACTTGCTCAACAAGGCCTGGTCCACATCTCATCCAGAAGCGGCCTCACCGATCCCCTGGCGTTTCTGTTACGCAGCAGAGCACGTCCAGCAAACCTGACGCCATTCACGCTGACACAGCAGAGCCGATCGGCCCTGTTGGATTTTGGCCCCATGCTTGATTGCTTATACCAGAGCAAACAATCCCGCATAACACACTTTAGTGATGAGTTGTTCAAGTGTGCAATTTACCTCTTTGTATTGATGGAAATTGCTAGTACTTCTGTCATAGTAAGGCTTGTAAGGAATAATAAGTACTATTGATTGTGCTTGTTATGATTGGCCAGTTAGACTTTTGCCTTTTTCGTGAACCAAATTACCTGGTTCTTAGTGACTCTGTTCTAGACAATATAATATATTTGTTAAATCACACACTGTACGCTGCTAATTGCTGCATGCAGCCATTGGGAGTGTGCAGCATTTACTGCATACAGTAGCCACTGCAATGAGTTCAACAGGCAGTACGGTCAACAAAACGCAAGGAGGAACATGCAGGAAAGAGAAACACGAGAGGTCACACGAATGTCCCACGGAAGGTCAGCTTCCCGCTGCCGGTTAATGTTGTCGCGTATATGATACCGAGTACGCCATCGGCACCGTGCAGCAATCACAATTAGAGGAATCCGGTGTGGCTCAACCCGGATGGGTATTTTGCGGCCTTTGCATGGCCGTAGGACCTACATCCAGAATTGTGGTTGCACGATGTTGTATTCGTCCGCGTTTGCAACAGGGGAGGAAAAAACCTTTGCTTTTGGTACGCACAGGGCACTGACTGACGTGTCATATGTTTTGCATTAGTGTGGCCTAGGCTCTCCGGCTACGGGGGCACTCAATCCCACCATAGTAAAACAAGTCAAGATTGTGATAAGCACTACCTCAGGTTGGCTTTAGCTTGTTAGAAGATGTTTTAGCGTGCTCTGCTTTACTTAGTGGCTTGATCTCTGCCCAGCGAATTAGCGCCTTCCAGTTCAATCCCGTTCTGTATTGCAGAAAATGCCTCTTACAGCAGAAAGTCGGCAGATACACGAAATCACTGTTGTAGTCTCTCGGGGAGCGGTACTGCAAATCTCTCTGATGTTTACAAATCTACTCGCAGGGGTAGTTTAGGCTAATTGGATAATAGATTAGAAATTAGCGATATATAGGTTTATATAAGTTAAATAGAAAAGTCAGTCTTTATAAAGTAGTGCTTCCTAAATGTCTCTCCTATTTCTACTACAATATACATCTCTAACAGTAGTAGCCTACCTAGTATAGATACACTATTTCTTGCTGTTAAGAGCTACCTAACTAGTAGATAAAAGTGGATCTTGTGGATTTGTAAATATATACATCTGTAGTCCGTACAGAAGTTGTATTGTATCTTTACGTCACCAGGCCATAGGATGTCTCAGGAGGTCTCCCAGCAGGGTTCCTAGTTTTTTAGAAATTCCAGCCCTCTAAGATATGTTGTCGGGTCTCTTTTGATGCCGACAAAGCTCCAAGGTATCTTCGCCCCCACAACTTCCTAGCTCGGGCTTGCCGCGTTAGCCACTATCAATACGTTTCATTAAAATATTTGCATTTGCAATCGAAAGCCTTGCAGTGGCTAGATTGTGAGTCGCTTAGACTGCTTTACCACCTAACTAACCTAACTAATGCATTACTTGTAACAGGCCACGGAGCACTCTGAGGTAGAGCAGCGATACATGCAGCGATACATGCAAGGCTTACGCACACAATCTACCTTTTTGTGCGGAGAACTTCGGATCATTTCCAGTACATCTGTTACAGCGTATATTAGTACTGTAAAGGATGCACCTTGATAAGGACGCACCTTGATAAGAGACTTTTTATTGGTGCACAATCGCCATCGGTTACGGTGTTAGAGCGAATTCTGTACAGTCATGCCTTCAACCGTCTTGAACCGGGGCTGCTACCAGAGCAGGCTGGTAAATTGTAAAGCATCAGAGGGCTCCGCGTAATCCGGAATCCGCCCCTCTGCGGATAATACTACTATAGCCTGACGTGCTTTGGCGCATCCATAGCATGGTCCGAGAAAACCACGCTCTGTATTACCTTGTGTGCTATCTTCGAGCTGTGCTTCATTTTGCAGGCCGATCTGCTTCCTGCTTCCACATCTCTGGCTCGCAACAAATACCATGTCAGCGACAGACAAGGTGTTCGTGGACAGTGTCCATTCGACTCATTTGGCCGAGGATGCGGCCAAAGTCTTGTCTGGAGGCTTCCAGCCTCCGGAGGTCATTCGCCACTGGACAGCCCAAGAGCGGCAGCATCACGAAAAGAAGCTTCTGCGAAAGATCGACATCCGCATCTTACCCATGGTGGTTGTCATGTACATGATGAATTATCTTGACCGGTAAATGCTACGCTGGGTCCTCAACATGCTGCCTGTCAGTTGACTTCGAGTAGGAACAACATCGCATCAGCCAGACTTGCCGGGCTGGAAGAAGACCTGAAGCTCGACTCGCGCGGTAATCAGTTTTCAGTACGTTGGTGCAACAACGGACTTCCAAGGTGAACGTCGTTAACTGGGGATTATAGACGGCAGTCAGCATTTTATTCGTGGGGTAAGTGTGTTTTTCGGTGGAAACTGGGACGGGTGCGTGGACTGACGTCAGCTAGGTATCTATTGATGCAAGTCCCATCCAACTTGTTCCTCAATAAGACCGGGAAACCAGGAAAATATCTCCCGGCTTGTGTGAGTTTATGCGGGATAAGCACTGATATAGCAAGCTAACGCTGTCAATAGATGGCCGGCTGGGGCATCATTTCAACAGTCACTGCAGCTTGTCAATCGTTCGGGGGGCTCGTAGCAGTGAGGTTCCTTCTTGGCTTCGTCGAAGCAGCTTACTTTGTGAGCTCGGTTTCCGTCCTCTGATCAATTCCCTGAGAGCCGTACTGACGGATACTAGCCTGGCTGTCTGTACTATCTCAGCTGCTGGTATACCCGCAAAGAGCTTGCTGTGCGCACCACCTACCTTTATTCTGGTTCTCTCGTTGCGGGGGCCTTCTCAGGTTTGATAGCAGCAGGTATCACGGGCCAGATGGACGGGACGTGCGGGCTTCGAGCATGGCGCTGGCTGTTCATCATCGAAGGCTCAATAACCATCTTTATTGCCATATTTGCCTATCTCATCTTGCCCGACTTCCCACGTACCACGAAATGGTTGGACGAGGAGGAGGTGGCGCTTGCAATGTGGCGCCTGAAAGAAGATATTGGTCAAGATGACTGGCTCAACTCAGAAGAGCAGACATCCTGGCGTGGTTTCCGGCTCGCCCTGGCAGACATAAAGACCTGGGTCCTAGTAAGCAGTTTCCATCACATCGACCGCTGACATCCGTCATACTGACACACATAAAAATAACAGCTCGTCATCTTGTTTGGCAATGTCTCCGCGGCGTCTGTCACTAACTTCTTCCCAACCGTGGTCGCCACGCTCAAATACTCGAAAGTCAACACGCTTCTTCTTACAACCCCTCCATATGTCCTGGGTCTCATCACCACTTTTGCGACAGCGTGGCATGCGGACAGGACCGGGGAAAGATTCTTCCATGTGACCACTCCTTTGTGCTTGGCAATAGTAACATTCATCATCTCCGCATCAACTACTAATACGGGTGCTCGATACTTCGCTATCGTATTAATGGCAAGTTGGGACTCTCACAGTGCCTTCAATTTCCCCTCCCCAAGCGCAGATTGCTAAGAGAACGATTCGCAGATTCCCGGGTTGTACAGTGGCCTTACTACGTTGCTAGCTTGGATCAGCAATACGCTGCCCCGTCCGCCAGCAAAAAGAGCAGCGGCGCTGGCCTTCGTCAATGCCGTGGGCAATTGTCCCTCAATCTACACAAGCTATCTGTATCCGAAATCAGCAAGTCCCGAGTACGAAGTTGCTTGGATACATAATTGTATCCTGACGGCGGTAGCAATCATTGCCGCGCTCGTGCTAAAGATAATGCTCGTGAGGCTAAACAGAAAGTTAGACCGGGGGGAGACAGTGAAAGGAGCTGTCAATGCAAATGGATTCCGCTTCTTGGTGTGACTTTGCCGATTCATACTACGTACGTAGTACAGGTGGTGTAGACAAGTGTCGAGCCACGCCACGACATCATGGAAGCTTCATATTACACGTTGACCATGCAAATCAATCTTTTGAATATCTCGGCTGATCGGGCTCTTTTTATGGCAGTTAAATATGCTGTATTTTCTATGTCCCAGCGATCGTAGAACCACGATCAAAACTTGGTAAACTAGCTATTTGCGGCAATGACAGCTCTGGGTCTGCATGGCATAATTTATTTTAGGACGTCAAGCAGCTTGTCTAAGAAATCCCTCGAAACCTTAATTGCAGCCCTGTAGGGCTATTAAAGTTCTAAATCATCCTTGCGAGCTACTGCAGGGTCAGGAAGTTACATGCAAATTTCCTTATTAAGCGGCTTTTATTGGACAGGGTTTAACTGCAGGCGCTTTCCTGCTCTTTCTAGAGTTAATCCTTGCTAGATCTTGGCCTGCAACGAACTCCTTCTTTGAATGGGCTCCAGTAGGCAGATCATCCCAAATCAAAGTTTATGTAATTTCTTGCACGCATGTAGGGACTTTCTTGACTCGCGAGGTCTTACGAGCCATTTTATGTCACTGGGGACTTCCGCTATTGAAGTCATGGTGTTGAGTCGCGTCCGTCTGACGTGATCCCGATGTGGGGAAGAGTTACAAGGGGCCGTCAAGGTGTGCCCTTCGAACGCGGATGCGACGGCGAAGAGTAAGTGCGCCCAAATCACGCTAGGCTAAAGCTATAAGGGAGTTCGCAATCATTTCTTGGATTCAATTCAACCTGAAAAGTCATGAAAAACGTCCTAAGCTTCTCTTCGTCTTCGTTTGTGATCCGATGATGAAGATTCCAAGTTTGCGTCAAGAAAGAAAAAACATTGAACTGAGAAAGAAAGATGTGGTCACGTGCACCACCCGTTCGAGTGCTGCCTGCATTGGCGCTTCCCGTTGTAATTTAAATGCGTCGCGTCACGTCACAGCATTCACGATCAGCCGAGAATTGTTGTTACGCCATGGACTGGTTAAGATGAAAATCAGAAATGGACAAGAAGTCATTGACATCTCCGATGATGACTGCACGGCGTCTGAAGATGATGCCCAGCATCAAGAGGAATTTTCCTCGTGTTGCAAGAAGCGAAAGGTTAATTCTGAGCATTTCTCCTCGGAAAAGATTTACTGGACCGACGACTCGGACGAGTTGCCCGTGAAGCCCACGAAGAAGAAAAGGGCGAAGCGCAAATCAGGAGCAGCAAAGGGTAACAAAGGCAAGTGTAAGGACTCAGTCGATGCACACGACGAAATTGCTCTAGGAGATGTGCCCGATTATCTGCAGGAGAGGCGCCGAAAGTTTGATGCGGACAAGAAACAGCTTCATGAGGCAGCTCTCGTCCTTCCGCCTGATTATACAGGGATTGACTTGGGCGAGTCGGGAAGAGTGGAAAGTCTCAAAGAACGACCAGACTTTGATGTCAGCAGCGGAATCAAACCTTCCAGGCCATACAGGGATATCGAGCTTCCACAATCGGCTGGGTTGATCCCCGCCCCTATTGCGCAGTACTTGCGCGATTACCAAATTGCTGGTGTAAAGTTTCTTCATCGCAAATTCGTCTACCAAGAAGGCGGTATCCTCGGCGACGACATGGGACTTGGCAAGACGGTTCAAGTCGCTGCCTTTCTGACAGCCGCTTTCGGCAAGACAGGCGATGAGCGAGATAATAAACGGATGAGGGAAGTCAGGTTCTGTCCCGGCCGGTGGTACCCCCGAGTTTTGATCATCTGCCCAGGATCTCTGATTTTGAACTGGAGAAATGAATTGACCCGTTGGGGTTGGTGGCACATTGACATCTATCATGGCGCATGTAAAAATGATGTTCTGGGAACAGCACGAGCCGGCCTTTTGGAAGTCATGATTACAACATATGATACGTACAAGAAGAATCGAAGCAGCATCAACATGGTTGCTTGGGATGCAGTTGTCGCAGACGAGTGCCATAGGCTCAAAGACAGCTACTCCGAGACCACCAAGGCATTGAAAGAGGTGAATGCCCTCTGCCGCATTGGGCTGACCGGGACCGCGATTCAAAATAAATACGAGGAACTATGGACTCTTCTGGATTGGACTAACCCAGGTCACTTTGGCACGAAATCCGAATGGATGCGGACGATTAGCAAGCCGCTCGCCGTTGGGCAATCTCATGATGCCACTGTAGCTCAACTGAGCTTGGCCAGACAGACGGCACAAAAACTGGTCCAGAACCTGTTGCCGCGGTACTTCCTTCGGCGCATGAAAAGTCTAATTGCAGATCAACTGCCTAAAAAGACGGATCGTGTCGTTTTCTGCCCACTCTCAGACCTACAGCAAGAAGCGTATGAGACTTTCCTCGATAGCGAACAGGTTCGGTTTCTTCTCGAGATCACCAAACGGTGCGAGCATGGCAAGAAACAAGGCTGGTGTTGTCGCCAAACGCTTCCTGACGGCACCCCGTGGGCTTCACTTGTTTTCCCGAGCATGATTGCGTTGCAGAAGCTTGCCAACCATCTCGCCCTTCTCACCCCGTCCACGACAGATGTTGACGAAAAGCACAAAAAGGAGCTCCGCATATTGCAGACTTGTCTCCCAGACAAGTGGAAGCCTCTGTATGAACAACGCGACCAGATAAGAAATCTGGTCAATCCGGAGTTTTGTGGGAAGTGGAAAGTGTTGCGGAAGTTGCTGAAGTTTTGGCATCAAAATGGGGACAAAGTGCTTGTTTTTTCGCACAGCGTACGATTGCTTCGCATATTGCAGCACCTGTTCACAAGCACAAGCTACAATGTCAGCTACATGGATGGCTCACTCACATACGAGGAAAGGCAAGAAGTTGTGGATAACTTCAACATAGATGCTGCACAATTCGTGTTTCTTATTTCAACCAAAGCCGGTGGCGTTGGCCTGAATCTCACGTCTGCCAACAAGGTGGTCATTGTGGACCCTCACTGGAACCCGTCTTGGGATTTGCAAGCGCAAGATCGAGCCTATCGAATCGGACAGACCCGTGATGTCGAGGTGTTTCGGCTCATCTCCATGGGCACGGTGGAGGAGATTGTCTATGCGCGGCAGATATACAAGCAGCAGCAAGCGAATATCGGCTACACCGCCTCCTCCGAACGTCGATACTTCAAAGGTGTGCAGCAAGATGAGGACAGGAAGGGCGAGATATTCGGGTTGTCCAACATCTTCACCTACCACAGTGACTTTGGCTTGCTGCGTGGCATTGTCAATAAGACAAATATTGCAGAGGCCAAAGCCGGCGTGCATCTGGTAGATGTAGACATGGAAAAGGCAATCAAGGATGAAGAGTCTCTGGATCTCGAAGACATCAGTAGCGAAGATGCGAGCATGAGCCAGCTGGCCAATCTTTCGACAGCTGAGGACCAGCAACAGCTTGTTTCGAAAAAGAACGTCCCTAAGCGCGACGCCATCCAGGCGATCCTCACTTCAGTCGGCGTTGATTACACACATTACAACTCGGAAGTCATCGGCACGTCCAAGGTCGAGGAGCAGCTATCCCGCCAGGCAGTGACGAGATCATACGCCGATGGAGATGCGGAAGGACAAAATGCACTGTTCGCCGACAGTCAAGACGAGGATGAAGGAACCATGCTCCACAGCAAATACCGTCCACCGCCCGACGTTTGTCTTAGACAATTTTGTTCCATGGCCCGTGAGTTTGGGTTTGTGAACGCCACCGAGTTCGCGCTGGTGGTAGAAAACTGGCCGCGCGAGGCGAGACGGGATTGCTTGGACACATTTTATCGACGACGAGAAGCAGCGCTGGAACATGCTGAGAATGTAAACATAAAACAGGTCGCAGAAACCGTTGCGAAGACTGAGGCGGAGGATGCAACCGTGCAGGGAGACCTTGATCTAGATTACAAAGATGCGACTGATTTGTTGTCACGGATGAAGTCCGATGGCCTCGATAAGGACTGTTTGAAGGCGGAAGACTGCACAACAGACGTGAAATGCGAAGACGAGCAAGTCAAGCACGACAAGCATGGGAATGACGATAAGAAAGGCATAATCAGCAAGCACGAGGACAAGACAGACGACATCATCAAGCTCGAGCCAGGATACAAGTGCGATACAAGTTCAGCTGTTTATAGCGCAAAGACCCTGACGTTGGAGAGCGGCGGGTCGAAGAGAAACTCAATCTTTATTTCGGATGATGACGACGAGCTTTGAATGGTTCTAGACACACGAGGTTATTTTTGTTATTTTTTTTTATGAGATACCCCCCCATTTGTACTACGAATATCTATTCCACAATAAAGTAGCCCGCTGGCTCAGATCAGCTCATTTAGTCAACACGCCAATGACGTGCGGCAAGGCACAGCAAGCCGGTTCGTCCGGTAGCGTGACTAGATCGAATGATTCCCAAGCGCCGACTTGGCGAAGTACTTGGTCCGTAGGATGGCAAAGGCGACAAGAACCCATGAGCCACCTCCAGATCGAGTCAACAAAGCCTGGGGGAGTAAGTCAATACGCCTTCCGAGTGAAGTATGAACATCCGTCGAAAAATCAAAACTCCACTTACGTTGGTATAAAGAAGCGAGCGGACCACCGCGCGTCGTCTTAACATGCTCAAACACATACCATCTGCCCCCGGGCTTCAGCAGCCGATACAGCAGCTCGACGCTCTTCTCCATCTCAGGGATACTGCACAAGCACCGTATCCCCATGATGCAGTCCACGCTCGCAGGCTCGATGCGTCCCCCCCACGCAGCCGCGTCGGCCACGGCCTCGATCCCCACGGGGACAACCTCGTACAAGTCGTCCAAGCCAAGCCGCGCCACACGCCTGCGCAGCCGCGCGACAAAAATCTCATTCGGCTCAACGCCGTAGATCCGCCTGATCTCATCACCTTTCCCGCGCAACCCGTCGCGGTCCTGACTCTCCGCGCGCACCCGCGCAAGCACGTCCGCCCAGTCGCCTTGTCCGGCGCCGATCTCCAGCACCGTTCCGTGGAGCGGGGCAGTCACCGGCTCGGCGTGCACCCGGCCGCCTGAGACTCTGCCTTGGAGCAGCGGCACGACGAGCTTCTCGGCGCGCTTCTTGGCGACCGGGCCCAGGATCACCCAGACGCTGGCGAAGAGCTCGTCTGAGAAGGTTGCGAAGGACGATAGCGCGTTGTATCTGCTGACGAGGATGGAGTGGAGGATGGTGTATGGGATTAGCGAGGCGGACAGGGCTAGTAGGAGCCATGGCTCTGCGAGGCTTGTGGCGATTGATGAGACGGGCATTGTGATGCTGCGTGTGATGGGTGCAGATGGGGCGTTTGATGTGTAGTCTGTGGAGATTTCTTATGCATTCTGTTGCGTACTTGTGCGACTTGTCGTTTGTGAGGCGGGGTTTGAGCGGTTTCGGTGGCGACGTCAGTATGATGGAGTACAATCTGTGTGATTAAGACTGGGGAATCGGATCTGGAACCTGATAACTAGGTTTATGCTCTCGGTGTACGGGAAGTATCCGGTCCGGTATTCCCTAGCGGGCGATTCTTGATTCACCAACTGTCATCGATCAGCCATTATCAAATGGGACAACGTGACCGAGAGTAAGGCGCAGAGTTGTATCCAGGCAATAGGTAAAACTCTTATTCAGTTGCGCCTTCTCACCGTACGTCCACACAATGCCATTCAAAACATCATCCAAAAAGCCAGACAAATATACCTTTTCCCCTTCAACTTCCCAACCCACCAGTATCATCCAACATGTTCTCCATTACCCTCCGCTACAGAAGCTCGAAATCATCCAGCTGATCCCTATACTTCATGATATTCCTCTTAATCTTACTACCGACTGACCACGTGACAAAGTCCTCAGTCGACCTCGTCACCAGGTACGCCGGGTCCGTAACCGTCTCAACACCAACCCGCACGTGGCCCTGCTCAATCATCTTGGTAGCCGCCTGCACAGTCTCGGCCATGCGCAGCCTCGTCATTACAACGGGCAACCGTCTCCGCGCGAACGCGCTCACCGTCACGTTGTTCTCCACGGCAGACAGCTTGGATTTGCTGGAGAGCACGCCCATGTCGTAGAGCTTGTCCAGGAGGAGCTCTTCGTGCTTGCGGCGGACGGCGTTCTCGGGAGGGAGCAGTGAGAGGCGGTGCGCCAGTTGTCGTAGGGACTGGTGGAATTGTCAGCTTTTGAAAGGAAAAGAAAAAGAGTTTTGGTTTGATTTTTGGGGCTGGGGTAGGCTGGATCTTTGCAGGTTCGGATGGTGAGGTGGTGCGAGACGTACGCCGCAGATGCGGTTGTATTTGTGGTAGTCTTCTGGCTTCTGGATCATGTAGCGCCGTATGACAGCCTTGTCGCGGTGGTCATTGTCGGATTTGTAGCTGATGAAGTCGGTTTTGCGGAGGAGCTTTTGCTCGTGATACTTGAGCTTGCGCACCATGACTGCGGTTGGGAAGACGTGTGTGGACTTTTGGACGATGCTCCGGCTTGAAGCTTCCGATCGAATATCTCGTATAAAAAAATATTTATTTCCTGGCGGTGAAAGGGGGTCTTAGATTGACTCTGTTTCTGCAGCTCAACTCTTCGTTGTCAGAAATGTTCAAAGTGAAGTCCAAACTGCGATCTCCGAAAATTCCCACATAGGAACAAAATAAAGTGGATCGTCCGCCACGGTTGACCAATTGCAAATGCCGCAGCTACACCAATTGCCTTACCACCTCCCAATTCCCACTTCGCCAACTTCGTCTCCCTCTCAATCAACTCCACGAATCGGCACATCGCAGCCCAACATGCCTCCACGGCTCCCGCAAAGCGCCATCCGCGCGCCACTACCATCACCCGCTCTCTTCGGCCGTGTCTTTTCCTCCTCGCCTGCCGTCGCTGCTCCTCGCGAGCCACCTCACTCCCATGCACCCGCCGCAGCGTCAAGACCCTCCTCCAGCAGCCACCTGCTATCCATCGGCAAGGACAAATACAAGCGCGCGCCGGTCTCCAGGGCGGTGGCTCGCCCCGGCGAAGCCGCCAACAACATAATCAGTCGCTTGACGAACAGGCAGCAACGAAGCAGGGTCGAGACCATCGAGGCTCTGCGCAACGCCAAAAACTCGGCCGATTACCTGCGGCAGATGCCGAGGCGCTGGGACGCCGGTGACGTGTACTCGCCGCATGATCTGAGTCCTGTGGAGATGCAGAAATGGAGGAGGAGGTCGCTGAGGAAGGCTGATGTGGTGGACGCGCTGGGCATTCGACCTTTGGATATGTACAAGGTGAGGATGTCACTGCTCGTGGGTTTAATGCGGAGAATGAATTGATTGCTGACATGTGCTTTTTGGCAGAACTTCTCCTTGATCCAGGAATTCACGACTTCGTCTGGCCAGATTATGCACTCTACTAACACGAGCTTGCGACCCGTCAATCAGCGCAAGATTGCGAAGATGATTCGGAGAGCGCAGGGCATGGGCATCTACCCGACTATACATGACCATCCCGAATTGGTCAGAGATAACTTCTTTCCCCTTGCCCTGCCACCTTCAGAGACAATATGAAGTGAAGTCTTCTGTGGATGGAAATTTTGTACATCTGGAACCAGACGAGGATCGCGCATTCACGGAAAGAGGATCTCATGCCTTTATTTGCAGTCCCTTATATGTACAGCAGCTTAGATTCTCATGTCATGTATAAATACAATAGTACTCACGTCTATATCCTCTTGGCCACGCTATTATACACTCCTCATAGCTATAAATTCATAACTCGCTTGATTTCGATTCGACACAGCCCAGACTCGTCTAACCGTCTCCTTACTTTGTTCAGCTCTGCCCATGTCGCCCGATACTCTTTCTCCGCCCAGTCGCGATAGGTGGCTTGCAATTCTTGTCCGGGCAGTGCATTGTGCGCAATAGCCAATCTGTCAAAAAGTAATTAGCATGCTGTAAATCCCATAATCAAGTACCTCAAACCCAAAACTTACGTGGTGGAATCTGGCTCCGAACCCACAGAGGATGCCATGTTCATAATCAATCCTCGGACTTCATTCTCGTTGCCGTTGGCGGCAATGGCTCCCACATAGGCATTGTACACGGCAGGCGGCACTTCCAGCTCCATCCCCTCAATTTTCTGCCAGATCTCTCGCGCTTGCTTGGCGCCACCAGGTTTTTTCTCCAGCGCCCAAAACACAGCCTCTAGGCTGGCGTAGGTTGGGCCTTCGGCTGACTGCGTAATTTGATCCCAAAAATCAAGGGCAGTTCTAGGCTTACCACAAGCGGTATAAGCCAACATAAGCCCATTGTATAGTTTTGTATTTGGCTGTATCATAGTGTCCATCTTCAGCATATTGTGTATCTTCACGAGTCCTTCAGAGTCCGGATGCTGTAATACTCCTTCCAGATATTGAGTGTATGTCTCCATTGTTGGGCGGTAGATCTTGTTGCGGTGCCGGTACATATGTTCAAATAAAATAGAGGCCATGTCGGGTCGCTTTCGGTCAAAGAAGGCCTTCATGAGCTTCATCCGACGCTCAAAGCTTGTATCTTGAAAGAATTGGTGCAGCAGTTGATATGCACCCCATGCGCGGGAAGTGTTCGTTCCTGGATCGAGGCAAAATGAGATGAAGGCATTTAGCACCACCTCGCGCTGCTCTCCGCTATAGTAAAACGAATGAATAGACAATAGGTCGATCACATCGAAATTTTGGTCATTTTCCAAAAACTTGATACAAAGTGCGCCAACTGTTTCATGGTCCAGGATGATTTGCTCCTCCTCCACGGCCTCGAGGAGGTTTAGGATAAGTTTAAAGTCCGGAGGAACTTGTTGCGATAGCAAAACTAGGAACTTATTCAACAACCGGCAGAACTGGCTGAAGTGCTCGGGGCCCGGTTCGTTGTTCCAAGGCTCATAGTGCCTGATTTTTTCGTAGGCTTGTTTTGCGCCAACAAGATCTCTTGTCTCAAGCCGCAGCTCGAGCAAAATTAAATACGTTTCTCCGTTGGTGGTGATGCCCTTCTCGGTGGCAAGTTCAAGGATATCTTCGGCCAATCTAGGATCCAGTGTCTCGAGTGCTACCGTCAAAAGCCCATTCATCGTGCTAATAGTCGGCTCCACGATTCCGTCGCGACTGACCATGTGTGACATCATGGCATCTACCTCATCTAAACTCTTGCCAAGGAGTAAAATCGACTGCAAAATAGCTTCCCAGTGTTTCCGCCGTGGTTCAGACCGACCCAGCTCGAGGAAGAGGGGCACTGCCCAGTCCTGAAGTCCGTTGCGTCGGGCAAACGAGGCGATAACCCGATACACTCGCGCCTGAGCATATTTCTGATTAGTTGGCAGATTAAACCAATATTGTGTTTCGGTAAGACGATCTCTGCTTGCGAAGTACTTAACCATGACTGCTTGAACAGCACCACTATATGGAACTCCGTGTTTCGTCGCATAGGTGACCAATTCCACAAGCTCTTTTTCTTTGCCCTCTCTCGCCAATCCACAAGTCACTAGTTGAAACAAATTCTCTTTCGATGAATTGTCTTCCTCGGTAATTTGTGTCAAGTAAGCAGGATCGTGCCATTTGGATAACAGCATCTGCATTGCTTCTTCGGCTGCTCCATATTTGGAAAGCATCCTAACAAGATAATTCCAGTGAAGCTCAGGCTTCCGCGCTTTTCCTGGGTAATTTCCCGACGACCAAACGCTATGTAGTGCTTTCGCAAATTCTACATGATTCTTCGTTCTTTCTCGCGGTTCCAAATCCAGCAGAACTCGTCGCGCCATTCGTAAATCTGCCGCAGGGAATTCTTTGACGTGTTGATCTTCGGGAAGCTTTAAAGTCAGATACTCCAGCAATCGACGGCATTGAAGTGCTTGTGTGCTATTCAGCGGTAACCTCCTGTCGATCTTATATTGCATCAGCCTTCTCCAGGCATCCAGCAATTTCCTTCTGGGCGGTGGCCGTAAGTTGTCAAGCATGCGACTCCACCAAATCATGACTTCCATCCAGCCTGGCTCGTATTCAGGCTTTTTAATTTCTCGCGGTGCTTTTTGAAATAGGGCATTAAGGAACGTTCGCTCGAAACTCTGCCTTGGCGCCGGTCGGGAGACTGGCCGTCGGCGAACGATACTCGCGTAAGAAAGCCATGATGGAGCTGAAGCAGCCTGGTGGAGGAGCAACCGGCGGCCATTGCGGGTAAGATTCGTCCTCATGGTTGTTCAATCTGATGAATTTCTAATTCTACTGAGGTCAGCAAGTCACTGGGCGCCATCATCATGCCTTTCCTCACCTGATCATCCTCAAGGCTAGCAGAATCACCCTTCATTAGCTTGCTGATGGGGGCAACAGCAAGCTGCGTTCGCCCACCTGCGAATAACTATTATGGGTCTCGAATAAAAGTGGTTGCAGAATAGACATTGACCTACCCTGAAGCCTGTGTTATTGTTCAGCAGCAGCAACCTTTCAACAACACGCCTTTTCATGTGTCTATCTTTGGTTGATGATGAGAAAATTTTTCAAATCTTCTAATAAGCAAAGTTTATGCCTTCATGTAAACCTTCACCAGCAGCGCGCAGGGTCATACGTCATCGAAGTTCCCCAAAGTATTCTGACCGCGTGCAAACCACTAAACCACAACCCCTGTTGCAGTTATACAACATTTATACGGAAACTTCGGCGATTGAGATTAGCAACCCGCTAACAAATCCCTAGGTCTCTCTACCAGCACTGCCATATAGCAGTCTCTATAACACCTGTTCGACCTAGAGGCTTTGTGCAGAGTAGCCCCTAAGTCGCAAGCCGACTTGTCTCTCAAGGTCGCAAATATCACGTGACCAATATCCCAGAACGGAGAGGAATCAGGGTTCAAGAACTCCTAGAAGTCAGCTCCAAGAGCTTCCCGCCCACTCCACAACCCGATTACCATGTCGTCGACGTTAGTCAAAGAGTCTACGACGCCTGTGTCTGAACCGAAATCACCATTGGCCATCTTTCCAATCCCAATCATCGACACACCGCTTTCGAAAAGTGTCGCGCTCCTCCGTCCAATTCTCCTCAGCGGGCTTTTGCTTCTTCGATTCAACGTTCTTGTCGCAGACCCAGTGTTGGCCCTTCAATCCGCCCTCCCAGGCGTCGCGATCACTCAATATGCCTACGCGGTCATATGTCTGCCTGTCGCCGGGTCGCAAGCTGGTAAAGCGGGCAGAAAACCTCGTCCGGGTGAGAAAAAGAAGCTAGATGGAAGCACGCCGAATCCTATCTCGGTACGGAACCCACGATCAAAGATGTGTTAAAATATATTTTTTTGAAAAACGAAGCAATATGTTGAAACTCTGGTAGGAGTGCTAACGTCATGTTACAGACAGCCATTCTCGCCCTGCTGTTGAGCGTCATTTCAACGCCCGTCATACACATCTTCTTTGTCTTGTTCGGTGCTCCGCTGCTCAACCATGTTGCTCACACACTGCTATGCGCCGCGCATTTCTCCCTTCTCAGCCTATTCCCCATATTTTATTCCAGGGGTGTTGATCCCCAGGCTTTGATATGTGTGGCTGGTGCTTCAGCACCCCTAGACGAAACTTTTGGCAGCCTAGTTGGCGCGGTGCTCGGCGCATGGCTCGGCGCAGTTCCCATACCCCTGGACTGGGATAGAGATTGGCAGAAATGGCCAGTCACAATATTGATCGGCTTGTATGCTGGGTCATTGCTGGGGAGTGTCACATGCGGCACGTTGTTTTACGGGAAGAGACTTGGTGGGACTCGGGACCAAAATAAATAGACTCCTTAGGTTCCAATTTATGTTATGAGTCAATGCAATGACCCCATGACAACAGCCGGATAGGTAATCAGTGCAGGGGCAGCATGCCGTCTCACCATTTCATAGATTTGCCACAAGGTTAAATAGTATATGCCAGGAGCCAAGCTCAACAGAGTATGGTTAGGAATTATCA
The DNA here is from genome assembly GCA_000709145.1 of Balansia obtecta B249. Taxonomy (NCBI): domain Eukaryota; kingdom Fungi; phylum Ascomycota; class Sordariomycetes; order Hypocreales; family Clavicipitaceae; genus Balansia; species Balansia obtecta. Next base: position 48,789 of record JFZS01000085.1, read on the forward strand.
TTGGGTTTAATGGGTATCTAGTAGTGTCCCTGTAGAGATCCAAGAAGAGTAAGAACTAGAGGGAATTGAGCATACAAAAACCCGGTTGATACGCCTTCGCCAAAACTGAACATTAAGAGAACATAGACCATGGTGGCCGTGAAGTCGAGCATGAGGTTCATTACAATCAATCGGTTGAGTGAACATGTTGAGGAAGAAAGAGTCCGCAATGCAACCACTTCCACACCGGTCTGAAATCCATATCCTCCAACTATTAGTCAGCCGGGCAGTGAACAACCGGCGTCGTCGGCAGACAGAGACATAGGTGGTGAGCAGTTGCGTTGGGCGACGTCTGCATTGCCACACTTAACGGTACATGAGAATCCATATGGCGTGAATGATACCAGGGATATAACCTAATGAAGAATTGAGTGTTACTGAGTGCTGAATTTTTCCCCAAGACCGCATTGCAGCACCAAGGTGGTTGCTTTAAAGCGGACGGATGACAGGGACTTTGAACAAACTTACCAATAATTGTGAAGAAGATGTTAAGGAGGAATTGACCGCTACAGCCCGTGTGGAGGAAGACAGCCAAGGGAGGTAGAAGGATGGCCAAGATGATCTTGCAGATGTCGCTGTGGTCGACTGTTAGCTTGCTTCATCCGACATGTCCGATTCCTCGTCCTGACGTCACTCCCTCGACGCTGGCACTTGCGGCGGGCGAGCCTGGCGGAACTGAAGGGAAAAAAAAAAAACATGTCCCAGATGTTCCAGATGTCCCAGGCCACGTTGCGCGGTCGGGATCGCAACCGATCTGCTTTCCGAGCGTCAAGATCTCTTTGGGGTCTTGCAGTCTTACCTAGCGGTGACAGCCATGGTGATTTGTTGAAGCAAGTCAACGCTTGAGGACGAATTGCTTGAAATGTGATAAATTATTCGTCGATGAGACACTGAAGCTATGGGGAAAAGGAAGAACGAGAAAGAGAAAAGCCGCAGGAAGCGTGAGATGGGGAGAAGGAGCTCTCTTATTTGTTTGGATCTCAAGCCCGTAAGATTGGCCACCACACTTCCAGCAATTCCTTGCCAAGTTTACTCCGTACTGCCCCCTGCACCGATGACAACCTCGCACCTGGCATGTACGGACAAATTGGGCTGAGCCTATGAGCGCGGCATGGCAAGCTTGTGCTTGTCCTCGGCCAATCTTGCGCACCACCGGCCCATGTTGCCCTACCCACACAACCACCAGTCCGATTTCTGATTTTCTGCGTCATCGACTAGCGAACGCTGCCGAGCGGGGATCCACCAATCTCATGAAAGCCCTCTTTTTCCTTTATGCGCGCGGTTCCGCCATGCACGGAGAGTTGTGGGTGTTGCTCCTGTTAGATCACCGCTCAATCAAATCATCTTGTCGGTTACGGCTTCTTACCACCCCTTCAGCTCCAGCCTCCTCATTGTTTCGTCGCCGTCACGCAGCTTGACCCAATGCGACCACCGGCGCAATAATCCATCGTACAACACTTGATTCGTCCGCGGAGAGCGGTGATACTGTGTGAACATTTGACCGACTCTTTGTAGCCAGTCTACTCCGCAGCCTCCGTAGCCTTGAACCCCACGCTAGGACGACGTCATAACACACACACAATGTTCAGCAAAAAGCTTAGGTCACACCCCATATGCAAGGAGGATTATCACAGCCACACATCGCTTTCGGTATCCAGAGCGCTAGACTCGATTGTCCATTCATTAGACAGATAATTACGAATCTGTGCCATATTCATGTCATGAGCCACACATCATCAACCACGAAAACGAGCCTAGGCTGAGCGTAGATCCAAGAGATGACTCGCCTGCTACCTACTGTTCTACCATTGTATCCTCTTAATTGAACGAATAGAGGATTCAAATAGCAACAGAGTAGTAGCACACTTGAGAGTATGATTGGTCCTTCCCTGTGGAGTAGGATCTGTTGCTTTCATGCCTTAGGCATCATACTGCTAGTATTATGAAGTGGGGCGCTACGCGCGGAATCGGATCACCATTCACCCGACCTAGTGCAGCCAGCCAAACGCTTTTACATCGATCAGGCCGCGTTTGATTTCAGCGTTGATTCGTGCGCGTCGAATATGCCCAGTCTACTCTTAGCACTTAGTTTTCTCATTGTCATTTAAGACGCAGCACCAACTGGACTCTCTTCGCAACGCTATTGCATCGGCCATTTCTTAAACAGGTCGGCATCGAGACAGTCTCCTCTAGAACACCCCCAGTAGACTAAAAAGCCGTATGAACTTCATGACCTTGCTGGTTCGACGCCCTAGAATCAGAGTCCGTCTTCATAACGAGCCAAAATCATCTTGTCAGATAAGTGGATACTATATTATTACATAAGAATAGCTAACAGGGTTTAGTCAAACATGTAAAACAGGCCCAATAATCAACTGAAACAGTGTTATAATAATTCCCGTGAATGAACCGGATGTTGTGTGTAAGGAAGACCTAATCGAACATTTACTTGTGGCGATATGTCTCGCCATTATGACGACACCAGGCGGCACGAAGTCTTTCAAAACACAAGCATGCTAGAATAAAAGTCCCACCATTTCCACCATTGACTGTCATGTCTCGCATTTCGCTGTTGAGTGACCACATCATCATTGCGTCTCCGCTTTACCCGAAGTACCCGGCTGCCACTTGCTGAGTGATTTCATCGAGGCGAGTCAAGGCATTTTGCTTTTGCGCAATTGAACCATCATTTCGAGGGAGACTCGTCATGCTATGCTCATGTGTATTGACAATAGGAGATCAGCGCATGAGCGGCCGCATGATCGATGCAGTATTGGATAGCGAGATTGCTACAGATGCCTGAAATGATGTCAGTTCATACATAAGCCGCGTGTTCCGCAGTGACGGAAATAAAACCCACAAGCCAAGTATCACGATTGCCTTGATAACGTAGCATTGCTCATACATGCTCGCGATGCCATGCAGTCAATGTATATTCCTTGTATCGTAACGTGTCCAAGAATAGCCCAAGAAAAAAGAGGTGGGGAAGGGATCCGGGCCGTACAAAGCTTATCAAACGCCAACACCAAGTAAAGCCTGCCAACCACCATCAACACTCACTATACCAACACATATCCTTGGCGACCTTTCCCATCGTCAAAAATATCTGCTTTTAAAGCATCGATAAAATCGTCACACAACAACGTGAGCCGCTTACAAAAGCTCGCCCTCCCCATCCTCAAAGTCATCTTCCTCTCCCCAGTCCACGTTCGCAGCCATCTCCTCTGCCCGGCGCTGAACCTCCGCCAGCCCGGATAATTCAGCAACATAGTCCTTCTCTTGTAGTGCTTTCTTGACGAAACCCCAGCCGTCTGTGCGATATGCTTTCAGAATCTTGGGGCTACAGGCACTGCAGCAGTCGTAAGATTGGCCGCGAATCACGATATTTTGAAAGGTAGATACATAGCCGCGGATCTGGTGGGGTACAAGGCCTAACGGATGATTTGGAGGATCACGATCCGGAATACTACCCGGCTTAGTTTGCGGTGCAGGTGCGTCTCTTCCAAGGGGATGCTGGAGGAGGCTTGTAAGCAGCTCGACGAGAAGGGCTGAAGCAATTGCTGCGATACCAGGACGAGTGACGGTGCATTGCTGATCGAGTGTTTGATCTTTCATGGACTATTGAACATTTTAGCGTCCCGTGTCTTTTGCAATGAAACGATTGCGTCGGGGTAGCATGGGTGCTTACATCTGCTGGGGCGACTACATCGTTGCAAAAATAGCAGCCCAAAGATGCTTGCGTATCTTCTTTAGTCTCTGACCCATGTCTCATGACAACATATGAGTCAAATCCTAGGGCAGCATTCATGACAATCTTGCCTCGGGCCTTACCAATAACGGAGGGTAGCCACCGGGATTCCCGTGTGTCCATCAACAAGAAGACAACATCGTGTGCCTCAATCAGCTGCTCTAGCTTTTCGAGATCCGCCTTGGTCTTAGATTCATTGGTAAATGGATGTCCCAGCATGGGGACAGAAAGAGAATAGCCTTCACTGTCAACACCAGGGTAGATACGCTTGAGCATGGCTGCCGCAGCCGCAGCTTTTGGTTGGCCACCATCTGTGCAGTCACTGAACTCAAAGAGAGGTTGCCGTACAGGATTCGAATACGAGACGCGTCCGTAATCCACGAATGTCACCTTTCTCACTCCCCAGCCCAACAGGTTCCTTGACACATAGCCTCCGAGCGTACCGGCGCCAAGTAGAAGGCATTTTGTGTTTTTTATCAGATCCAAGTCTAGATCTGGCGCGAGGCGCCACTTCATCAACTTCAAATTCAAATCGACTGATGAATCTGCCAGTCTTGCTGGATCCATATAGTCGCCCAGGTTCGCGAGCTGAGCTTGTAGTTTGCCATTCCGCGATCTCTCCCAGCCGGTTACTTTAGGCATATCCGTCAACTCCATCTTCTCAACAGGATCCATCTGGACGGGAATCACGACGCTCTTAGCCTCGTGTCTTCGAGCCCAAGTGTCCCTGTAGCACAGAATCTTAACCTTGGACAGGCGGAATCGATGCCGAATGAGGACCAGAAGGTTTCTTAGAGGCCACCCTGGGCCCTCAGCGTAAGTAGATGGGTCGACGAAGGCAATGTAACAATCTTCTTCAGGTATGTTGTTGAAGAACCCGTCTTCGTATTCACGCAAGGATGCTACATCCCATAGGAAGGGAAGCTTGGTACTCGAGTCAGCGTCTTCGCTTGCTGGTTCCTCACCCCGGACCTTCTTGGCGAGGAAGAATCCATGCTCGCGACTGTCCACACTATATCGCCAAGTTCCAACTCTGTCGACAAGTGCTGTGCTTTCGTCTGCACTGAAGCGTTCGCTGGGTCCTGATCTCTTCCAATGTGGGTCTGAGTGCAATGCGGGAAATGCAAACCAATATGTAAACTTATACTTCTTCAGGTCGGCGTATGAGAGGATGACAAATGAGGATAGAAGAGATGGCACTGAATAAATCGTTCCATCGTTGATTGCGTCCCAAATCTACTTCAGTTGTGTCAGTGATCTAGTTATAATGAAACGAATGAGCAGAATCTCGAATGGTAGGACAGATAGGAGCGGATCAGCAGAGTCTAGATACCTGTCTTCCAGCGGTTTTTATCATGGTTGCTTTATCCGTGTTTTTGAAATCTTCCATTGTGTTGACATTTTTAATAATGCCTTCAGCTCTGGCGACTCCAAGGGGAGCACTTTCATATACACGCATCAGTGATGAAATGCATGTTTTATGGTAAATCGGATTCAGAGACTCACGTTTGGCTTGTCAAGGCATTTCCTAGAATTTGCATCTTGCAACTAGCCTCTGTCTCTTCCACTCTTGGCTCATAGAGACCGAGGACATTTCTTGCCGAGTCGTCAAGCTTGTCATAGTCCAGCTTGGACGCAAAGAGAGCGGCATAGAACGGTAGCTCAATCTCAGACGTAAATGTCGCGAACTGAAGAGGCAGCGCCATGGTGAAGAACCCCGCGCGCGTGCGAGCTTGTTGCCCGTACGAAGCTGCCCGCTTTCTGGGGTGAGCTCAAATTTGATCCACTTGTATGCGCAGCAGCAGGATTAATCGAGAAGGACTACGGTTTTTTACCTTTTTTCTTAAAGAAAAAAAAAAGGATTTCTGGTTTTTTCGAGTAGGGCGTAGCGTGGATCGAATTTTCTAGCCGATGAAGACAAGGATGAAAATGCAGAGTTTGGTAGTGAAATGTCCTCTCTCGACAGGCTTGAGGCAGACAGGCTGTCAGATGACAACGAGGCTGTCACGAGCTGAGACGGAGTTACAGTGTGCCTGCCTTACCTAGACATGAATTGCCCCGCAGCGGGGTGAAGTAGGCAAAAGCTGGGCACACTGTCATAAGACCTTGCTGCATGAATCGGGATGATGTAGACACTGTGCGTTGTCCTGGTATGTACCTAGGTCGTTGAAATTTGGAAGAGGGTGTGTTGTGAAATATTAACCTCGAATGCTTGATCTAGCTACTGAGCACAACAAGCGGTTAGTGGAGGGATAGAATAGATGGACAAACTATTGAGCCGACTTGAGTCAGGTTATGCTTCTTATTTACTAATATGTTACCCCTCCCTAAGAATGGATATCCGGTATGGTGTAGTGGCTAACATCGCTCGCTCTCACCGAGCAGCCCAGGGTTCGATTCCCTGTACCGGAGGCGTTTATATTTTAAATGGACTCATCTAACGCTTCGATTCTGCCGTCCAAGATAAATATTTTTTTTGGGGTCTGATAGGGTTTGCTGAACTGATGTAAGACTCGTCTTCCAGTTTCATGGCTCTAGTTTTTATCTTAAAAGAAGTCGGCTTCGTGCACGTTATAGCAATGTTATCGAAGACGTCGCATCGTCTCAACCACGTCGTCAAGGAATCTAAACGGAGACGCACACTAAATTGTTCCCCCGCAGTTTGTGTCAGGGGATCTCGAATATGTTGTTTGTCATTATGAAGACACCTGACGAGGCTTAGTCGGCACGAGCCTTATCGTCTTGTATTGGAAGTTGTTGTTTTGAGTAGATGTACCAGAATGCTATGTGGTCAACAGGGTTGGATTGTTGGCGAGCGTGGTGACATTATTTCTTTTCTCCCCAGCAAGGAGAATTCTATCTCATCTAACATCAGAAATTTTAGCAAAGATTCATTCAGATCCTCCAGCTGAAGGTCGTTGACACTTGGACCCTGGACTATGTGGTACGCGAAACCCCACACGACACGGCTTCAAAGGCACGCGCCGAACCCACGTTTTTTCATTTTCAACCCCGAAATACTCGTTCATTCAAAAGTCGGGCCTAGGCGCCTTTTTAAAGGTAGAGACCTCACTCGCCACTATCCAGGTCTGAAAATGCTCATAGGAATCTGCGGGGGTGAGAATGTGCAGCTTGTCGCATTGCCTTGTGTTCGAACGCATCTGACGACAAAACCACCTAGGAATCTGCTCTGGCAAGAAAACGGTTGCTCAATATCTCGTTGAGCATCATGGCTTCAGGCATCTGTATCTAGAGCCTTCTGACGGTACAATGGGCACGCCTAGTGGCGACGAGGAAGCTGCAACTTCTGGACCAACGAGCCCCAAGTGCTCGCCATCTGGAGAAGCCTTCCCTGGTGCTTTCGAATCCGGTGCACTCCCCATCGAGACTGGACATCACTCAGCATCGGGTATGCCGTTTGCATTGCGGCCTCACGGCCAGGTGCACAGGTTCGCGTCTCCCGAAACTTTGCTCGATTACGTCACGTTACGATGGCGAAGCCGCTTTGTGACAACAGACATCCCCACCGAAGCAGTGCTGGACGTCTTCATGCGTCGTCCTTTTTTCCTCCTGTTGTCTATCGATGCGCCTTTGACTGTCCGATGGCGGCGCTTTCAGGAACGGGGCAAAACCGACGGCGGGAGTGAGACGTCGCTTGAGGACTTTGTCTCTCGCAGCGACAGACATTTGTATGACCCGCGCGGCGGTTTCCAACCACTTATCTCCCGAGCCACGGTCAGGCTGCTCAATACATCGTCATCGCTCGCCCATCTGTACGCTACCCTCGGCAAGCTAGATATTCCCAACCCGGATCGCCTCCGCCCCGGCTGGGACACGTATTTCATGGCCCTGGCGTCTCTTGCCGCCCAACGGTCCAACTGCATGAAGCGTCGGGTGGGATGCGTCCTCGTTGGTCGAGAACGCCGTGTTATCAGCACCGGATACAATGGCACCCCTCGCGGGATCCGCAACTGTGCGGAAGGGGGCTGTCCCCGCTGCAACGAGGGTAGTAGCTCGGGCGTCGGCCTAGCCACTTGCTTGTGTATCCATGCCGAGGAGAATGCCCTCCTCGAGGCAGGACGGGAGCGAATCAGAGACGGATCAGTGCTGTACTGCGATACGTGTCCATGCTTGACTTGCAGCATCAAGATCTGTCAGGTGGGCATCGCAGAAGTTGTCTATGCACACGGTTATAGCATGGACAATGAGGCAGCGGCGGTCTTCAGTCAGGCTGGCGTCAAATTGCGGCAGTTCATTCCGGTAGGTTACAACGAGCCCTTATCCGATGCCATGGCTACCCGGTCTCCTGGTTGAACTAACTATTTCTGTCTTGTTACATAGCCACCAAATGGTCTCATACACCTTGAGAAAATGGAGCTATATTGAGGGACTGCGGGGTATAATGAGAGTTGTTACGTCTGAGGTTTACTCCGTACATGTATGTATTCGGGCAATAACACCGCGTTTATCTTCTGTCAATCTCTTGGTGATGGCATTCGAGGCATTGCGAAACTGTAGATGGTATCACTAGGTCTAGGTAGTTATTGTATCTGGCCATGATCTTTAAAAAAAAAAAAAACCGCAATATGCTGTTTTAGCCTTCCTGCATACCGTGGACAAGGAACAAGGATTGCCCCCCCGTTGATTGCGTAACCGGTGGTGTCTCTGCAAACGGGTAAAGGGTACTTACTACGTGTCTACACCCGCTCAAGTCGGACTTTACGCTCTCTGTGACGGCAAGAAACGACCGCTTTCTGTAGTATCAAATCATTACGTACGGAATACTCTGTAGCATTTCAATGGTGTTTGTCTACAGGATGTCAGCTCAAACGAGCCCTCTATAGGGTATGGTATCCTGGCTTCCATGTACCACCAGATCGGCTACGACCCACAACCTATTTATCTCGAATGCCACAAAAGCCTTTGCTGGGTTGCTAGTCCAGGGCTTGGCCCCGCGTGCATGCCGCGTGGATGTACTTGTAGTAAGTATGGTGCCACAATTCCTTCCGAGGACGAAGCACCGAAGACCACCACCCCCTGCCCAGAGCCCATTTCCTGTCCCAACAAATAGTGAGTTGATGGAGAGAGGACGAGCTACTGCAGGAGAACATCCTGGGCCAGAATGCAACAAGCCCATCATTTTTTTCAGTACGGTGTGCCCAGCTGCAGCCAATGTCAAGCCACATTTAGCCATGGATCAACGCAGTATCTAATGCATGTTCCATAATAACCGTGCAATAACTGATGGCGGTCAGGGAGGCTGGCTGATGGCCAAAAATCACAGTTCAGATCATGACGTCCTTGACTCCATCAAGACCATCAAGACCATTACGATGCTTGGATGCTTGGATGCTTTGGTTTTCTTTTTCTTTTTTTTTTCTTTCTTTTTTTTTGCTTTTTTTTTTTGCAACATCTCAACTTGTAAGGCAGGCCTAGCCCCACGGAAAGAGGCGGGAGTGGCACCTCGGACTTCAAGTTTGTGATTTAAAAACATGGGGGACCCGAAGCGTCCATCCGACTCGCGAATGCAAGTCAGCAGTTCTCCTATCGAGATGAGTCGGATGAGCACAGAGTGTTCCCTTACTTGATAGCCACGAGGGAGGTGAGCCCCGCTCAATAGGAATTTGACAACATTTCGTTCGGGCCAAGAATGGAGAGACCCCCCCCCAATGATAGACGGGATACCTTAGGAGCCTGGCCCCCAATTATAGATTATTATTTGTGAAGCGAAATGATATACTGAAAACTAAGGCTTGGAAAGCGCGAGGCTGGACCGTATTTTCAGCACACCCGCGTTTCTCTTCTTGTGTCAGGCTTTAGTAGAATTGCTGGTCTGCTGTCCAATCTGGAGCCCCTGGCATGTAGCAAAGAGCCGTATGGCAGGATGAGATGGATTAGTACGGGGTATCCGAATTAATTCTAAAATTGTTTGTTTACAATACAGCATTGTGGCGCGGGGATGCTACATAGGAGTTTTCCATGGTATGTCCTAGACCATAACATACGAGCAAGATCTGGCACGACACGAAAATAAGTGCCATTGATTTGGAGCTAACAACGAGCGGGCGGCAGTCATGTGTGTTGGTGATGTTCCGAGGAGACGCTAGGAGCCCAGACCAGACAAGAAAGCAAAAACAACGTACGGAGTACCGTTAGTAGCACTCGGGTCAACGGTACGCGGGCAGCACCCGCCAACAAAGGGACTTATCGTCGCAGTCGCCAGCCCCCCTACGCAGACAGTGTACGAACAAGTCTTTCTGACACAGTAAAATAAGGACCAGACAAGACCTGTCATGCCATCGGCTGACGGGGTCTCCTGGGCTGCCCACTGGGTGCCAAGAAAAGCTCGCCACCATCCAAGCACACCCTGGTTCATGGAAGCGCGTCTGTGGGACTAAAAACATAGCCCTGTTGATTTACGGAGTTAGAATACTGCAGTGTTATTAAGGAGGAAGTTGGGTGTGTTACGGAGTAAACGTCTTTAATAGTGAAACGGGTTGGATAACATTGTCAGTGGCCTACACGTTGTATGTCTGAAGGAGAGAAGCGGCCAACACAAGGGCTCTCGTCTGTTTTGCGAGAAGAAAATACTCACCAACCAATTCATCTCCACATGAGTGGCTGAGAAGAGGGGAAGAAAGACGTGGGCTGGTGTGATAGTTCATGATTCGCACGGAAGTAAATGTGAAAGCGAAGCGCAGCCTCGGGCACGTATTTTGCTGCATGATGGCTGGTAGCGGGCAGCGGGGAGTAGAGGAGGAGGAGGAGGAGGAGGAGGAGGATGATGATGAGAAAAAGAGACGAAAGGAGGAGTGGTGAGGAGCAAAGGAGGTCAGCTGCTATTACCACAGAGCAGTGCGCACGTACCTAGCTAGGTACCTAACGAACGTTCTTTTGGTGGTACGGAGTGTGTGCTTGCAGCTCACATGGGTCCGTGATGTCCGCAACTACGGCATGTTGAGGTTTGTGATGACCAACAGGGGACGCGCTCAGCGCGTAACGCTAACCCAACTCGGTAAGACTGTAAACAAATGCGTCACTCCACTTCCGCAGACCCCGGCAGGCGCAACTGGGCAGAGCTAGATGAAGCTGGGCCCTGCTTCCTCCTGGCCCAAGTCTTCTTCACACCCTTTATTGAACAGTCGAACCCATCCACATGTTCCATTGACACTCTACCCGACCAATATTGTCCAGTTCATGCTTTACGCGCTGCCACATCGCCCCTTATCTCTTTGCCTTGCGTTAGCCACATACAAACAATCGATCCTTGCTATGAGCTGTGGGTTGGATGCGCCTTCTGAGCTGACACGACTCGATTGAACAACGAACAGCCGGTCTTTCAGGAGTCGTCATATGAATGGGGAGAGGCAGCACGGGGCGAGCTTGCATCATGTGGTAACTGCCACAAATCTGAGCAACATCACCCACCTCCACGGCCGCTCTTGCCGTCTTCTCTTCTTCGACCTGCGCTTTCTTGCAGAACCAGTAGCGCACCAGGAGAACGAACAACTCCCACGACATTGCGACACAATCACCTATTCATTGACAGACAGCGATGAGACATGAAACTAAAGCGTTAAGCCTGGCATAACAAAGGTGGCGCTGCGACGGACGATTTGGTTCCACATCGCCGTGCATTGTGAAAAAAAAAAAATCTTTTATCACCACCTCAGATTCATCTAGACTCGACTGCTTCGCCGCAAAATTCGTCACCAGTCTTCGGGTAGTTCCATTTCGGACAAGCCTGAACTCGTGTGTTATTTTCAAGTGCTTGATAGCTGGAGAACAGCAATCGTATATACACAAAAAAAACTGACCTAGACGGACATTCCAAATCGGAGTGTAGTCCGTGTCAACACTGCACGTTCAAACGTTGCATTCCAGCAACGTTCATAAACATGACCATGTCTTTCTCTAACGGCGGCACCTTGGCTCTGCCATCACCAACTCACGCACATCATATGGACGTCACCTCAGCCGTGCGAAGTCTTCGACGTTCCATATCAAGATCACCATCCAAGTTTTTATCCAGGACCAGCTCACAAAGCTCAAACAGTTCACGACAGGCTTCACCGCAGTCACCGTGTCGACGCTTCGGAGCAACACCGCAAAGACAGCACATTGCACCATCGCAGCCTCAGACAGCTCCTCCCGCTATTACCTCTGCACACGCCACCTCTCCTCACCAATCATCGATTTTAACCCCTCTCCGACCCAGTGTTCGACTGTCTTTGCGCTCTGCCAAGTCTGCAAAAACATCCACAAACTCTTCACGCCCGTTGGCGCGCGCCAGGGCTTCGCCCAAAAGCCCCCTCAAACGAGCCTTGAGCGCAACTCCAGATTCTGGAAATCTTAGACAGACGTCAGCCTCGCCTTCTCCCACGTCAACGACTCTACGAGGACAGGAAAATATCAGCAGGCTATCACCACGCTCCTACGACCTGAGTGACAAGCCCTCTCGTCATAGTTTCCATTTGGACGTGTCGGGCTCATCTCAGTACGCAGGTTTAAAAGCCTTACATAGTACTAACCACGAATCTTGCATGGTTCCAACGACTGGCGCGTTGAAGCGCAGTGACGCGACGATGAATTTAGACTACCCAAACCAAGGCAGTCCAGTGGCGAAAAGACGCAGCTTGCACGGAATCGCAGGTCTGAATCAGTCGAGCGATATAAGCACATTCAACGCCAACACAACCGCCGCACAGAGTTTTGATATTCATGAAGATTCCATACCATCCGAATATGAGCTGTCCGGAACTAAGAACGAAGCCTCATCTACGCGACGAGAACCACTCGCTTCACCAAGTCCCGTCTCAAATTTGCCAAAGAGATCATCTTCTCTGCGAAAGTCTACTTTGCAACAGCGCTACGGTGACAAGGGCTCATGGGGGCGAAGATCAGGCGAAAGACAGCTTGCGCAGCTGGGCGGAGAACACCCTACGCCCTCTCGCAGTCGGCCGCGACTTTCAACGGATCATTTCGTGCCCCCGCAAGCTCCTCGCGACAGTCCGTTTAGTGTTGGCGGCCCTCTTTCAAGCGCTTCCATTCATCCTTCGGACAACAAGGGCCATCAGCCTCACCCGCTTTCCAAAACGCTTACGACTTCTACATCCGGCAACAGCCTCACAGAGGAATGTTCGTCACAAGCGCCGCCTACCAAAAATACAGAAAAGCCTAAGCCCCATCCGTTCTCCCGGTCTTTGCCATTGAACGCCACTAGGCCTACGTCTCGCTCTAATAATGAGCACAACAAGGCGATTGCTACTCCTAGCCAGCGCCACCAGCTGTGGATAGGTGCCTTCAATTCAACGGGACTGATTTCTAAAATTAACCGTCACGCTGAGGACGAGGCTGACAAGAAGCTTGCTCCTCCGGATACTCCATGCAAGAAGCACACAAATCCCTTCGCAACCTTTCCTCCACCTGTCGGGAGTGCGATAAAGAGAAGGGGTAACAACCGAAACTCTTTCGCTGGAGTACCTTCGACTCCTCTCTACCCACCTTCCTCCCGCGCTCCCAATACCTTTGGACAGCCTGCAAAAGGACTTTCCATCTTCCAGCGTGGCTCATCGTCGAAATCATCTCGTCGTGGCAGCATTCTTAGTCTGGAGGGTGAAGACCACAAGTTATTCTGTGACGGCAACGACTTATCATTGGATAGTGACGTTCCGCCCACACCGACCAAAACAACTCTAACTCCTAGTTTGAGCAATCTTAGTGAACAGTCACTTGAAAGTCCAAGCGCAAACCGAACTTTTGTTCTTCCACTTTCCGCTGTGAAACCAGCGCCATCACGAGAATCAACAAGTAAGTAGTATATTGTCGCTATTGTCGCTACCCTTCACCCGCTAATGTCGCGTAAATTTCCAGGTAGCCCAGTTGATGGCCGTCGAACGCCTCAGACTCCTCAGGAAAACTTGCTGCCCTTGGACACGAGCCGTTTGTCTATATCGCAAGCTGCTGACGCGCGTAACGAGACAAGTATGCCTCCTCCCGTTACTCCTACCACAGCCCGCGACTTTCGTTCGTCAACGAGTATCTTCGTCACACCTATGAATGCTAGAAATAGCAGTGTAGACGTGGATGCTAGTCTGTGCTCAAGGTTCGATAAGGTGGAACAAGTAGGGAGAGGCGAGTTTTCAACTGTGTACCGTGTCACCAAACTCGAGCACCCGAACGCGTTCGCTTTTGGCAACGTGACGCCAAGTCACAGCGCTTCTCGAAGCCCCGAGAAGGGACAGGTATTTGCCGTTAAAAAAAGCAGACACTCGTACCATGGACCTAAGGACCGAGAGACAAAACTTCGCGAAGTACACATCCTGAAAGCATTGATGCATGCTGAACACGTTGTCCAGTACGTCGACGATTGGGAACACAACTTTCATCTTTATATTCAGACAGAGTTCTGTGAGGAAGGCACTTTGGACAAGTTCCTTGGAAATGTGGGACGGGGTGGCAGATTGGATGATTTTCGCATCTTTAAAATATTGCAGGATCTGTGCCTGGTAAGCCCAGTCACTATTCCCAACTAGACATTGTTCCTTCAATATACCAACCACTGACGAATTGTAGGGATTGAAGGAAATACATGACGCAGGATTTATGCATTTGGATATGAAGCCAGCGAACATTCTCGTCACTTTTGAAGGGGCTTTGAAGATTGGCGACTTTGGACTGGCTCAGCCATGCACATCGACCGCAGGTGTTGATGTCGAAGGTGACCGCGAATACATGGCTCCGGAGATGCTGGAAGGAAAGGCTGGTCAATCAGCAGATATCTTCTCGCTTGGTCTCATGACTCTGGAGGCAGCTGCAAACGTGGTTCTTCCTGATAATGGTCCGACATGGATTGCTTTACGGTCTGGAGATCTGTCCGAGGTTCCCAGTCTCACATGGACACCGTCACTCGATGTCCAGCGAGACTGCATTGGCAACCCCACAGATTCTGATAATAGCGATGAGCTGCCCGTCGGGAAGACACATAGCGCTGGCAATTTGTTCCGATCGTTTAAGAGAAGTGAGCTGCAGCAACCTCCGGAGTTCATGGTGAAAGCGTTCCACTCCAGCTCGCTGGACTCGATTGTTAGATGGATGACGGCTCAGGAACCAGTGGACCGACCGCTGGTGGATCAAGTGCTCGAGCTCGAAGGATTACGTTGGGTTGCTGAACACCGGAGCGCACCAGCCACAGTGTACGAGGGCAGTTGGGGCCCAACCGAGATGTTCCCTGTGTCAATCGCCGTTGACAGCGACACGGAAATGGTAGATGTATAACGGAAGCAGTCATACCCGACGACTTGCCAGTATTTTCTTGAGGACCCACCCTTTTTTCTACATTGATGAGCGCAAATACCCAACCGTTTATTTTGATTACTCAAGATATACCCTTTACACCCAGAAGATGGTGTAGTGATGAGGATTAGCCAGCATGTCTTGCGCTGGAATATCTATAAGTGGATTTTTATGAACGACGTCTTGAGATGGCAAACCACGAGTGGCGGCCACTGTGATATACACCAACGCTCATGATTGAGCTTCCGATTGATTTCCCTATGTCATGGATTTTTTTTCCCTTTGTCACTGGTCATGGTGTCCTAAGGAATCGAGGATGTTGCAAAGCTTGGAGAAAAGCCTCACCACAGAACAGAACGGTCGTATGGTGAAAGGAGCATATAAAGGTAGCTTCTGGCTTGTGGGATGTACAAGGCGTCTAAACTAGGGCACAGTAAATGTAGATATAGATATGTTGCGTCTGGCGGGAGCTGGCATTCATGGGTACTGGTATCGTTGCAGGAGCAAGGCGGATATGAATGGCGTCTTGGGGCATGGAAATCTTGGGGTGCGAACACTGCCAACTACCTAGGTAGGTAGTCATGGTTCGACGACAAAATGAAATGAACATACTTATGACCTTCGCAACCACCTACTGACTGTTTGTCCAATATGAATGATTTACTTCGAGCGTATAGCTTCTCGGTGCGGGGCTGTGAGGGGCTGTACCGGGGGAGCCAATAAAGAATGGAGGATCATGAATGATGACGTGCGCCACTCTAACCAATTAGGGCCTCAAGTTCACGTCGGGCAGATAGACTCAAACATGAATGTACCTTACTATACATAAAGAGCCCAAAGTCGAAAAAAGCTTAGCGGGATTCTGTCTTCGGTTCCGACTACAAGCCCAGCGCACGTGGAATCCTTGCGCGTTTTGGCGATACTAAAAGACAGACACCAAGATCACATCATGGTCGGCGCACAGCTACAGCGAAGCCAGTCTGGGCCCCCAACCGTCGAAAGTACGCACTCGTACTGGCATAAGGACCCCTCAACTATTTTACTAGGCCATAGAAGTACCGAGAATCTTCCTGCCTCGGCCGACGTCATTGTTGTCGGCACTGGCATCACCGGCACATTTGCTGCCAGGGAGCTTGTCGCTGGAGGCCGAGCCGTCGTACATGTAGAAGCAAGAGAAGCATGCTGGGGAGCCACTGGGCGGGTAAGTAAACCAAGCATGTCCCTTTTAGAAATTTCCGACGTTTTTGGTTACCAATAAGCATATAACCTGTGTTTTTCTTTTTCTTTTCTTTTTATTTTTTTCACAAGAGCTAACATGGACAATGAAGAACGGTGGCCACTGCCAGCCCATGGTATACAAGTCTAAGCCTAGCGTGGCACGTTTCGAGCTAGGGACGTATGCATTCCTTAAAGCTTTTGTGACGAAGAACAAGATCCCATGCGATTGGCATACAGTGGGAGGAGTTCATGCAGTATTTGACCCCGATGCCTTGGACATGGTCAAGAAGACCGTTGAGCGGTTGAGTCGCGAACATCCTGATCTTGCTGAGTTGGCCACCTTGGTTGATGACAAGGAGGGACTCAGCATGCTACGAGTGCCTTATGCACTTGGTGCTGTGTATCAACCTAATGCGGCCAAATTGTGGCCTTACAAACTTGTGGCGTGGGTTCTGGAGGATCTTCTACGAGAGCATCCTTCTAGAAAATACAATTTGCAGACTCATACGCCCGTGGAGCATCTTCAGCATGCTGGCAATGGGTGGATTGTTCACACACCACGCGGGCAAATAGCTTGCAAGGATGTATTGCTCGCCTGTAACGGCTACACGTCTTATTTGCTTCCCAAGATGGCAGGCATAATCACCCCTGTCCGAGGTCAAATTGCAGGGCTGCTCCCGCCACCGCGTGATGTTCCTCTTGAGCACACGCACGTGTGGATGAGGGGAGACAATGATGATGACTACTTGATTCAACGGGATGACGATGGGATTCTGATTCTGGGAGGCGAGCGATTCAGCGTGCCCGGTGCGGAGGAGGGCATCTGGGATGACAGTGCAATAAATGATGTGATTGGGAGGCATCTAAGCCGTGGGCTTCTGCAGCGGATTCAGCTTCGGGAAACGGGAGAAGAGGAGGTAGAACGACTTCATGCAAAGTATGAATGGACGGGAATTATGGGCTATGCCAAGGATCTTCATCCGTGGGTTGGTCGTGTTCCTACTGCTTTTGGAGGAAGGGCAGATGATGACGACGGGGAAGGACATTTGTGGATCAGTGCTGGCTATACGGGCCATGGGATGCCCGCCGCTCCACGTTGCGGGATCAGGGTGGCGGAAATGATGCTGGGCAGGCGCGAGACTTTTGCGATGCCGGATGAGTATGTCGCGAGTGAGGAGAGGGCGAAGAGGGCGATTGATATGGAGATTGGCCCCCATCGAGGGCTGGCTGATGAATTGAGGGCCTTGTTGAATGAATATTACAAGGCAGGAGCTGTTGACTCTGGAAGTGAAGGGGGATGCCATTTTTCATTGTCATCTTAACTCATGACCCAGGAACGCAGTAGCGAACCCAGGTGACTATTGGATAAATATGCTCATGTTCAATATAATTTATGACGGAGATGATGAATGATTGAGTTGGCCTTGTTCGGTCACATTGTGCACCGTACACCTTACTGCTAGTCCGAAATAAAATGCAGACGGATTAATTTGATCAGAAGTACCATCGAAGCTTATAGAACTAATTAAAAAAAGTTGATGTTTCGCACCTGCATCCATGGATTAGAGATGATATGGGTGTTGGAGCAGTTCGTCTTCGCCAGCAATGAATATTTCTCTCCATACTCCATTACCCGATCATCACCCGACTCGCCAATCACGCCCTTTTATTTGCAAGCAACCAAACCTTTGGCGAGGTAATCGACTAGACAGTTTGGAAGCGCTCTTGTAACCTCCACTCGAGCACCTCGCCATCCTTCGCCCTTCGCCAACCCGACCGTTCTTGCTCGGACGTCACCAGTTAACCTCGCAATGGCGAGCAAGATGACACCCTCTCTATTCCGGTCATGTGCCCGCATGTCTTCGCGCATGGCCCGACCGCAAATTCGCGCCTTCTCCTTCACAGTTTGCCGGGCGAGCGATTCTCTCATGATAGTACGTATTTTAAGCACTGGCACGCACGATTCCGGTCAATTCTGTTGAATCATGTTCCTAGCCAAAGATTGGGTCAAAGTTAGGACTCCTCGAGCGTCCAGATCCGCGGCAATTTGACACAACGCAAAGCAGTGCTCACTCGATCACACGTCATCAATTCACTACTAACAATTACAAACATATATGAAAAGCTAGGAGGATAGATGAACTAACATGTGGCATATTGCAGCACCGAAATACCGCAGACAACAACCCGAACATTCCATTCAAATTCAACAAGGAGAACGAGGCCGTTATCGCCAAAATCCTCAAGCGATACCCCGAACAGTACAAAAAAGCTGCCGTAATGCCACTGCTGGATCTGGGCCAGCGCCAGCATGGCTTCACCAGCATCAGCGTCATGAATGAGGTCGCCCGCCTGTTGGAAATGCCCCCCATGCGAGTCTACGAAGTGGCCTCCTTCTACACCATGTACAACCGAACCCCGGTCGGCAAGTTCTTCGTCCAGGCCTGCACAACGGTACGTATCTATCATTCCGCTACGTCCGAACAAGCCAGTGCATTGCGTGACCGGCTTTGGAGAAGATAAGAGGGAAAAAGAAATACAGGCTATTGGAAAAGAATGGATTCTGACTTGCCAATAGACGCCCTGCCAACTAGGCGGCTGCGGTTCCGACGTCATCGTCCGGGCCATCAAGGACCACCTCGGCATCAAGCAGGGCGAGACTACGGCCGACGGCCTCTTTACATTCATCGAGGTTGAATGCCTTGGTGCTTGCGTCAATGCCCCCATGATCCAGATCAACGACGAATACTACGAGGACCTTACCCCCGAGACGGTCGTCGACCTCCTCAAAGCCTTGAAAGCTAGCGCTGGAGATGCCAATGCTGCGGTCAAGATGCCCAAAGCTGGACCTCTGACCGGGCGAAAAACCTGTGAGAACAGCAAGGGGCAGACGAACCTGCTGGATAAGCCATGGGGCGTCGAGAAGACGAGGGCAGACTTGTAGCATTATCTTCGAGGATGGATTTTCACGGTTGTACGTTCTGTGGCATGGGAAGTATCGGGTGGAACACCGACGAGATGTCACTTGGCGAGTTCTACTCGAGCCCATTTTACCTCTGTATATAACGCCATTGGACGTGCTTTAATGGTATAGACAAACAAGCTCAATCCGGGACAGTGAATTTCATTATATCAAATTGTCTCGGGTGCCAAATCTAGCCGGCATGTCGATGAAAGACGTGCAACAAGCCATGTGACCAGACAGACATTGTGCCATCGGCAAGACACGATCTAGCCATGATATAGTCTGGCGCTGCTTGACGAATCTGTCAAGTGAAGGCAGTCTATGATCCTGTCAATGAATGCTGCCAGTACCGCCAGTTCCGCCTGTTACGCTATAGCCTTGCCATGGGTCGTTTGGGACTGCGAGTGGTGCCACTGATTTCCGTCCTCGTTAATCTGCAACCTGTCACTAGTACAAGGTTTGATTCAGAAGGGCCTATATGCGACTTTCTTTGCTTTGAGTGCATTCACTTGTGCTTCTATAAAGGCAGGGAAAACTTCAGCAGCATGCGTGGTTCCTTGTTTATTGGCCAAATATTCAACGGGTTCTTTTGCCGACATTGCGTTCAATCTACTATAGCGGACCTTTATCCCCCGGATATGTTCAGCTGATCAAATGTACTTCTCCAAAATGAGTAAAATCGAGAATCAGTCTTACTGTCCCAGTCGTAGTATCCAACCATCGCCGATGCGCTTGTTATCAGCCCCGAGTCCACCCCAAATAATGATGGCCGACCCCTCCAGATCAGCTATCGGTGCGCTTGCCAACCATCCTCTTGCAGTTGGCACCGCATCGCCTCTTTCATCATCATATGGCCCAGTCCGCAGCTTCACCCACTTGCCCTCGCCAGTCTTCCGTCCCATAACCTGGAGTACGGCTGCTGAGAGACTGGCGGCGGTCATTCCCAGAGGAGGCACCTGGAATGTCCATACATCGTTGAGAAAGGAGCCTGCTCCTGCATGTCCATCGGCACTTGGAGCTTGCTCACCCATGCACAGGACGAGAACTTCCTTACCTCCTCCCACGGTGAGCGCCTGAAATGAGGCGACACTTCGAGGAGCGGGCCATTTCTGATGTGGCTCGGCGTGAATTGCAGTTGATGATGCATCAATGTTGTCCTGTAAGATGGTTTGCCAGCCTGCTCGGGCATGGATGGCCACCTCACCTTTGCTGTGGCCATCGTCGAATGTTTCCACTTCGAGATGCAAAAAGTCGAGTTGACCGCCGATTTCATTCTTCCCGTCGAAGCCGCCAAATCGGTAAAGCCGGCTCTTGCTGATACAGATGGCGGAGCCGCCACGAGAGGGGCCTGGTGCTGCTGGCAACTCTGTCCAGGTGCGTGTGTGGACGTCAAATGCCCAGAGATCGCTGGTACGATCCCCATTGGCAAGACAGCCAGCGTGAACGAACAAAGTTCCATAACCATTCGAATCTTCATCAACGGCTGATTCGGCAACGTAACCTACAATAGGGTCCTGTGGAATGCCCTTCTTAGATGTGTCGCCTACTGCCCATTGGCGCCAGCTTTGCAGCTTCTTGGGACGGCCAGTAGGGTTGGAGAAATCGCGAGGACGATCGGTAGCTGTAGCGCAGTGGTAGCTCCGTGGAGCAGGATGAGGCACAATTGCGCCGCCCTTAACTGCTGGAGCGGGATCTAGATAGGTCCATTGATGCGAGCGGGTGTCGTATGCCCAGACCCGACCTGCTTCTTCGAGAGGTTTCATATCTGGGCCACCTCGACCGCCGAACAAGAAGATGCGTGAGCCGATGACTGCGGTGGCATGCCCGACGCGCGGGGACGGAACGTTAGATTCTTGTCTATCATCTGCTGCAATCTCCTTCCCTTTGTATTTGAGGGTACCTTCCAGAGGCACTTCGTCTAAGCTGGTTTGTGATACTTGCTCAGGGTCCTTATCAGATATCTGCTTGGGACTCTTTGGGGCGGTGTGTTCAGACGGAGCTGCTGCCTTGGCTTTAACGGTATAATAATCCGCGCCAGCGCCGCTGAATGGTAGCCGGATGACGTGCATATCGTTGTCGACGGGTTCGCGAGGTTCAATCTCGCCGCCGAAAATATAAGCACAGCCTGATATCACATTGAGAGAATGCGAGGACCGGGGCAGAGGGGGAATGTCGATGCGCTCCCAGGTAGCCTGAACGGAGTCGTCGGGATGGGATTTTCTTTGGCGCAATTGCCGTAGAGACGGAATCTTGTTTTGAATTTCAGGCAATTTTGGCAATTTTGGCATGTTTACGTTCTGGGGTAGGTTCGGCATATTTTGTTGTGCTTGCTTGAAGAGGTCGGTGGAGCGACGCTTGAGCTTGTTGATCGGCTCCATGACGAAAGGCAGGTTGTATGCTTATGGTGATTTCAACGTGACCTGCAAGTCTGTATGAGGCAAATGATGATGACAAGTATAGAGTCAAAGACTATAGAGGCTGAAGGACGCTTAGCTGTGCATGCTGATGGTGGATTAACGGTGAGAAGGGGGAAACGGTTGCAACCGGAGTCGTGAGGTTGAATGCTGGAGATGCAGATGGGAATGACGTAGCGCTGCAATTTTACTTCGTCGGGGAAGAGACGGGAGGGAAGCTTGATCGATTGATAGTTGGGGATGACAAGACGAGAAGGGGATTGATTGACTACTTGTATGGACGAACAGCAGGTTATTATAACGGGCTGGAGAGGCGTGGATGATTGATTGCTCTGCCCCGTAAGCTGTGCGCTGTCCAGCAGTCCAGCAGCTGTCAGCAGATAGGTCTGGTACAATAGGTCTGGTAGCGTATCTGCTTGTCTCTCTAAGTATCTGTTATGTCTGTACCCACTGTACAACGGCTGGTTGCCGGTCGCCCGGTGCTGATTACACCCGCGCCTGCCCCGAGGTGGGCTGACCGGGAGATGATGAAGCTGAAGTGGTAATTTCGCCCCACACTACCCCTGGGGTCACGCTCGATGCTGAGCGATTTTCCGAACTTTTCGTACTCGTACTCCACTCAGGCTAAAGATCCAAGGGACCTTGACCCTCGTCAACCTCTCTTCTTCGAGCTAGTACTTGTGCCGTCTGGCCCAGCCAGCTACCTGACTATCTGGGTCTATTTCTACGAGCACCAGACAGGTCGTCCCGCCGGCTCTCTCCTTACCTTCTACATCCACAGAAAGGATTGATTTAATAACTGGACCATGTGCGGGACAACGTGGGCTCTGGTGATCGTCAGTTGAGCTGACAGGGCTGCAGGGTGCGGGATTATTTAGATCGTGTCAGTGTAATCTTTTGGAGCCGACATGGTCTGGACTGGACGTTCCCCTTAACAATGCTAGCAGGAGATCAAACCCTATTCTCATGGTACTTTCATCATACTTGGCTCTTTAAACGAAGGACCGAGTCAACTTGCTGGCGAAGCCATCCTAGAGAAGCTCGCGTAAGCCGATATTTCATGCGACCAGGAGTCTTTCAATTATACTGAGGGCCTTCCATCTGTCCACTTTCTGTGACGCCGGCTGTTGATAGATACTCTGTCTCACGAAATGAACCGTTCAGTGAGTGCGTCTCATACTACAAAGATACGTGTTTGCTGCATGCTCGCCATTGAGAGGAAGCTCAACTGCGCATATAATTCCGATATTCGAATGCGTGCATTTGTGCCGGCCTGGAAACCCCCCGCCGAAACTGCTACGTGGATTTACTTAAGATTTTACTGCGTGAGAGGCTGTTTTTCTCGTGGACCAGACAGTTGCACAAATCGTTTTCGGAATCACCAGCTGTGTTTTTACAGCAGACAATGTAGCTGATTTATCTGACATGATGTGAAATAGCCGATGATGTTGAGCGATGGAGATTTTTACATGCTTATCTCGTCCAAGCAGAAATGAGTATAAAAGCCACCTCATCCCCTTAGTAGATAGTGAGCCGTAGTTGTGAAGTTGTCATCCATGGCAGTCACTTTACCAGCAAAACTCAGTGCTTGGAGATCCAGGACTCAGGACTACCTAAGCCATGAATATGATCGTCGATCTCTGCTGAATACAGAACTTTCAAGCCTTGCTCTGCCTCAAAGTGACTGCTAGATAGCCCGATTTGGGTATCGGGACATGGTGCAAAGCTCGCCTAGCCCGAACCGAGAGACTAGGGTCGAGATAAATGATTGCATATGTAGTAGGATTGCATATGTAGTAGGAAAAACAATCTTGTGAGACCGATTTGAGCAGGAGCCAGATCGAGATGACATTGACTTGAGTCCACCCTGATCCAGAAGTAGGGCTATCAGTCTTGTTCAAGTCACACATCTGCCCATGTTATCCATATCAGGCTGAGTAGTCGTTTCTTATTGCTGATTACACGACTTCAGATTTGTGTGCCCTATTCCACCAGACGACATTGTTCAGGTACAAAAAGGATTATCATATCCCATTATAATTCTCGACCAACTCTAGGAGCATAGGGCGTCGATCCCATTGGCCGATTCTAAGCGTAGTTCAACTACCACCGGCTTCA
Organism: Balansia obtecta B249; assembly: GCA_000709145.1. NCBI lineage: Eukaryota > Fungi > Ascomycota > Sordariomycetes > Hypocreales > Clavicipitaceae > Balansia > Balansia obtecta. The sequence goes on from JFZS01000085.1 coordinate 72,586, forward strand.
TACCAAACGCACACCATAACCTCTTTGCTAGGTCTTAATACCTTTTTAGCGAGAGGCTACATGGCCACAACCTAATCGCAGACGATTATATTGAAAAGTACATTTCGACCATGCAAAAATATAGAGAGAGTCATTTCCGCCGTGAAAAAGTCTCGTATTATTATTTTAAACCACTATAAAGCCTAAGGAAAGTAACAAGACTCCTAGCAATAACACAACGACCACCCATGCGCCTTGACCGAGTGATGCTACGGACTTCCGAGAAATTACAATGAAAACATAATGAAAAGACCTTCCATCGTTAAACTCATTTCAATCTCGGCCACTCGACCAGTTCACGGGAAGACCACAGTAGGGACTCCCGTTTGTTGCGTTGAATGTTTCAAACGCGGCCGTCCCGCAACTGTCCCGCAACCGCTAGCGCACTATGAGACTCATCATGAGTGGTCCTGATTCTGCTCTAAAGAGAGGCTATTCACTTATTATCCAGCTCCCGAGATCATCACAAACATGCCAGCTCTGGCCTCCTAAGGGACTAGTAGAGCACTAGAAAGAGCCAAGCTAGCAAGAATAGGACCTTGTTGGCGGCGCCGGATTGATACTAAAGAGCATATTGATACGGGATGGTCTGGTAGATACGCTAGGCGTATTGAACGACGGACAGATAGCTAGGCTTTTATGGATGGGGTGCCAGGTTATGCTGGTGTTTGAGACGCGAGGAGGCGTCCTGGAAGGCAGAGGCTGGTAAACGTCTATGTACAGAGGGCTACTTCTTAGATGAGAGTCTGATGGAAAACCATTTGCTTCGGGGAAATCAAAATTCAGTATCGAGGAGTGTCCTAAAGAGGTGTCGGTTTAGTTCTGCAGGATACTTGGCTAAAGTAACGCAGTTTCCCGCTAGAGGTGCCATGTTTTGAGAATTCATGTCACATTTGGCTCTAGATCTGGAAAATGACGTCCATTCCTTTTGTGGTTTAGCAATCGTTTCTAACATTTGCAAGAACACATCTGGTCGACTGGCGATTGGGGCAACCAGTCCACGTCCCTTCCTGCTGTCATCACCCTGAAGATCAACCACGCCATATCCCGATTTTCATCCCTGTTAAACCAGGTCCATGCGAAGAGAGTCTGGCCAGAGGGCGTGTCTCGAGGTAGGGTGAACTTGTACGTGGAGTCTCCCATTAAAGGACAGTTGCCTATGTAAGAACGTACCACCTCTCAGGAGGAACCCTTGCCAAAGAAAAATGGTGCTGAAAACTACCACCATCGTGGGAAGCGCTTCCGCTAATGGTCATACTATATGATTGGTCCGCCGTCCATCGTGTTACGACCTGGCCTTGAGATGTCCCGAGGATGTGATGGTGTCCATTGCAGGGGTAGTTACTTCCGTCGGCGTGGAAAGGGGCCGTCACGTCGAAGTCTGGGCTGATGGTGTATTTGTTGAAGTTGGATAGTAACGGGGGGGTATCAGGCATTTGCATGTGGGCATTGGTGAGGCGTGTTATGGAGGAGGCCGTGAAGAGGGTCGATAGAGGCTTTATAAGTGGTGGTGTGATTTATCAGAAGGGAAAGAATCGCAAGGTAATTGAACTGTAGTTTAGAGCGCAGTGGAGTTGGTTCCCTTTGTATTGCGGATGAGGAGTGATTGAAACGACACGCCTTGCAAATCTAAGCTAGTAAGTGCAGGTAAGTATTTATCAAATTTGCTGTGTCTTATCCCTTGTGAGATGCCATGAAAGTATGGCATGATCTACCTTCGTGTTACGTTCTTCATTCATTAAGACGAACGAGGACTTGCATCTTAGAGCTATTCTCGGCCCTTTGCCTTAGATATGGGCTGGACATCGTTCCTCTCTTATGTCGGGGAATGTGCTGCCAGCCTCTTCCATCCACGGACTGGTATGGAAACCACCAACCACCTCACTCAACTCACTAATTGTTCAAGAACGCTCTCTGACACTTCTTTCTACCAGTGCCATGATAAATCTTGACCGATTTGGTGTTTCGAATGTAAGCGGCCGTAGGTGATAGACCGCGTCGCTACGACTGCTCATACAACAAGCCTTGACAGCTAGAGCTATAAGTAGTTGCCTTGGTCTAAAGATTACAAACCATTTATTTAATTTGCTTTCTTCATAGATCAAGATTTGAGCAAAACTTAAAGTTGGAACTATCGGGTTATGGATATGTTTTTGTCTTGATGGGGTGGTAGTTGAGATGCGCCGAGTCAGGACAACACTCAGAGAGTGATTTCATGCCCGACTTGTGCCGCGGAAATGTGTTTATGATCCGTTTGGATGAAGGAACACCTATGAGCACAGTGTGAAGCTGAATTTAGCGGACGGGATGTTGGCAGGATTTGCTTGATGCACTTCTGTGTAGGCAGGTGAAGGTCTTAGCTTCATAATGAGGCAAACGTGGAAATAAGAGACGTGGGATGACTGACTACATGCGATGGGTAGATATTCTGCTTTCACCAGAGATGAGCACATCGCGTACAACGACAGTATGTCTACCATTAGCCGACCAAAACTCGAAGAGCCAGTCAAGAACGATGGTTTGAGAGATGTGCAGTAAATAGAATAAAGATCTGCGCCTGGACTTCGTTGATGTTCCTTGCAAGAAAGGCGGAGTCTCAAGCCATCGCAACCAGCTTTCTGTCTGCTCTACGCAAAGAGTTGGTCACCAGAAAGATGATTTGTTGTACATTGTCGAGCCTGATACGAATGAATCATAACGAGAAGCTGTCCATACCTTGGAGAAAGCCTGTATAGACCTTGAATGACCGCTACAACTCAAATCAACGCCTTATATGGGGTGAAACTGATGCGTAGAAATCTCTCATGATGACACTGGTCATGTCGTCCAGGAATCGTGATATATATAACATGTCATCGGCTCAAGCCGAGCATCTAATCGGTGACATCTGCGATTCTGAAGTATCTTTGTGCCGCGTACTTGTCGTGCTATGACGTGACTGCCGGCCAGCACCATCTCGCTTGCACATGCTCGGTAACATGAGTGTGGCCAGAGAATCAGCTTGTTTGGTGGACGGGATATCTTATCAGAGGCTCAGTCCCGTGTATTGCTTGGCTGGATAAAAGGCAACGAAGAGATGCTTTCATTAGGTATGGGAGCGGCAATGGGGTAGCTTCTCTACACCGCATCTTGGCTCTTGCGAATATCGACGGCTGCCTCGGCAATTTAGGGTGGCTGTGATTGGCTGTAGCATGGAGTCGTGCGTACCCCGCATGCACATCCCCACAGACCGCGTTGAAGAAGGCCCAATTTTCCACCCGCCCATATCGCGCGATTCATACGCAAGTGTCCGAGAGAAGATGTAGCGCTATTTTTGCAGCGAATTACGAGTTCGCACTGACCGCTGATTACACTGAGTTAATTTCTTCTTGTATTAAACCCCTGAACCCTGCCACCCCTCGGTATAGGGAGGTCTAATTGACCATTAAGCGTGGCCTGGCCGCGTCGCAATTTTTGCAACACCATCACTATCCACCATCCTCATCCCCACAAACGACCTCAACAAGCGACGCCTTGCTTTGGCCGATGAGTTTTAAGACATGTGATGGATGTTCGCTACGGAAAACTCCAGGTAATTTTATTATAATGCGACTAAGCATTGTAGGGAAAGATGGGAAGTATCTATGAGTTTAGCTTGGCGATTGGGCTGTATAATCCATTATCGGTACCAGCTTCGGAGCCAAATCAGCATCAAAGAAGATGGTACATGATGCGGACAGGTGGAGGGGTGACTATGCCTGACAGGTCAAGTTTGTCCGCGACGCAGATGGCAACTCAATTGCGGAGGTTCTGTCTATTTCTTGACGCAACTAATCTTCCTTGGGAAAGTTTCATGCGCTTCAACAGGGTTGACTTGACTATCGCGATAGACCTTAACATTACGTTTAGTGAACAACATTATTACTTGCCTCTTCAGACCAAGTCCCGTATGTGGTCCGGTCACTAGTTCTTTACGTCTTCTACCAGGATATTTCTGGCTTGCCTAATCTGGAAGGTCAGTAGAAGAGAGCTGGTATATGGCCTTTCTTAGTGCCAGGCAATACGATAAGACGACATTTGGGCACTTAAGCTCGGAAACCGCGAGGAGGCTATAAGATGCCAGTGACCAGCAGCGGAAAAAAAAAAAGGTCGGCCTGAACTCCAGTCCGCGTTATACCGCGCGTGTCAATATTCTTTCTTCCTGACCTTGTCTTTCTCAACTACATCGTTAATATGAAAGCCATCGCCGTTACGGCTGCGCTTTTGGGTACAGCGTCTGCTGCTGCAGCCGGTCTCAAACCATCGTACGATGGCGACAAGGTCTTCCGCATCCCAGTGACGGACGATGGCTCACATATACAGGGTGTCATCGACAGGCTCGGTCTAGTGACATGGCAACCGCCTACAAAGAAAGGTGCTTTCGCCGACGTCCAGGTTCCGAGAGCCCAGCTCAGCGACTTCAATGATGCCATGAAAGGCCACAAACTCATAACCATGCACAATGACCTTGGAAAGTCCATTCGAGAAGAGGGCGCGTTCAAATTATACGCCGGTACGTAGACGGTGGTTGTAGCAGGGGGGCAGAAGGGGACGGGCAGCGAAGGCGTCAAATCCTCCTCGTCTTCCATGGTAACACAAGTATTAATATTCCATCATGCAGCTGGTTCTGCCAACAGCACCTGGTTTGAGTCTTACCATGACTACACTGACCACGTTCAGTGGTTGAACGACCTTGCTAGTCAGTATCCCCGGCACACCAAGGTCGTTTCGTCTGGCAACACCTTGCAGGGCAACCCCATCCTTGGCTTGCACATCTTTGGCAGCTCTGGAGGTGGTAAGAAACCCGCTACCATCTTTCACGGCACAGTTCATGCTCGAGAGTGGATTGCTAGCATGGTAGGTTCTGTTTGCTTACGTGATTGCCGAGAGAGGCCGGGTACTAAATTGGGCGCACAGGTTGTCGAGTACTTTATAAATGAGCTTGTCACCAAATATGGCTCTGACGACAATATCACGGCCTTTGTCAACAAGTACGACTTTTACTTGTTCCCAATCGTCAATGTCGATGGTAAGTGGCTGCAGTAAGCTCGACTCGACTTGACTCGACTTGACTTGCTGAAGAAGGCCGCTCTGACACGTCGCTAGGCTTCAAGTACTCGCAGACCTCCGACAGAATGTGGCGCAAGAACAGACAGAGGACATTTGGAAGCTCCTGCATGGGCCATGACATCAACCGCAACTGGCCTTATAAATGGGGAGGCTTAGGTGCCTCTTCCAACCCCTGTGATCAAGATTTCCCAGGTGTAAGTGCCGGCGATGCACCAGAGACAAAGCAATTATCGGGTTTCCTCCAGAAAGTCAAGCAGTCGCAGGGCCTGAAGCTGTACATCGACTACCACTCCTACTCGCAGCTTTTCATGACACGTGAGTGATATAGAACATTCCTGCCTCATAAATTGCGCATTTCGTCAATGCTAAACTTCAGCAGCGTACGGATATTCTTGCACCACCCTGCCCGCCAACAACGACGAGCTGCAGTCGCTCGCAAAGGGCGCAGTTGCTGCAATCTACTCTGTTCATAAGGTCCAGTTTGACTACGGCCCGATTTGCACGACAATCTACCAGGCTAGCGGCAGCAGTGTCGATTATGTCGCCGACGTAGTCAAGGCTGATTACGTTTTCGCCTCGGAGCTGAGAGACACTGGCGAAAACGGATTCATCCTGCCTCCTGATCAAATTGTCCCTAGCGGAGAAGAGGCTTTTGCCGGGGTGAAATACCTGCTTCAGAACATGAAATGAGCGCAGCAGCCGTTTTCTTTCATTGTCAGTCTAACAGGTTTGTGCCTGCTGTCTTATGTAGTTAATGGAGAGCCTAATAAAGCTTAGTAACTATACATTACTGATCCGTATCTACGGGTTCTTGCCTACGACTCATACTATATCGGTTTGAAAGCTCTGGTGCCGATACCCGCGCCAGCCATGGGAGCAGAGGTAAATGCTTCCGCATAAAACTTAAACAACGAAAAAAAACAAAAAAAAAAAAAAAGAAAAGAACTAGCGTCCTTTTATGTCTTCTTAGCAGATAAGAAATATTGCACTGAGTAGCTGTCACCACCGTGCTGGACATAAAATGTCAAACGCAAAATATGAACATCGCACTTCGCGCTTCAGACCAAGGAAATATGCTTAATAAAAAAAAAAAGGCTACAATAAGAGCTACCTCAAAGGAGCGCTAATTAGGACATAGGAAATACATGCGTTTCGTAGCTCTGTAATTACTTGCACGTCTTCCCATCAACGTGACTATCTAACCCATCGCCTTACTGAATGATTGCCCCGAAACGTAGAATTGCGAGGATACGAAAGATCCGTCGATTTTGCATTCCACGCTTGATAGCCCGTCATGACCTCTTCCAGACTCTTCCCGGCGTTCAGATCATCAAGGCAGGCTTTCGCCCTGTCAACGCTGAGGAACAAAAAGGCAACATCCAACGTGACCTTGTCCACCTGACCGGCAATTCCCCTTTTGTGTTCTTCTCTCACAATAGCCTGAGTCAAATCTTGCAACGTCTTCCACCCAGAAAGGACCTCCTCTTGCACTGCCTTTGCCTTTTCAGCATCCAGGCAATCGAATTCGGTTTCGCTTTGGGCCATTCGTGCGCGACGGATGAAGCTCTGCGGACTATGCCGCCGCTGTGCCTGCTTGAGTAGTCCTTGCATGCTGAACCCGACAGGTCCAACAATCGCAGACATGGGCTTGAGAACTAGGCCTGTGATGCCCATTCCAACGCCCTTGAGAAGCCCAATCGCACCTTCATTTCGGGCACCCATGATAGGGAGACGAACAACGCCAGTCACGCCATCGTAAATGCCGTACACAAATTCTCTTCTCGAAGCAACCAACCCTGAACGAATGCCACTGACCCTCGTCGGTCTTCGAACGGTATCATCACCATACAGCCTGGGAGCGTTGTGAAAACCCTGTGCAATAGCAACGAAAAAACTCGTTGGCGCTTTCACAATGGCCAGGCCCGTCTTGGTGAAGCTGGTTGATATATCCCGACCATATTGATCCAGCCCAGGCACCACTGACACCTGACGCTCTAACCTGTTGTCATTCTTCCTCACAGCCCGACTTCGCCCATTGATTTGGATTTGTGGTGCTTGCTCACCAGCCCTGCTTTTCTTGCAAGCGGACTTGAACTTGTATTTGATCCTTCGCTTTGCTGTCTTGCTGATTCGATATGGGGCACTGCCCACACCACTGAGTATATCCCGCAGAGTGTTCTTCAGTGACTCGATTACGGCCGTGACCGGCTCACCTGGTCCTTCAAAGTCCATCCATTCAGTGTGACGGAGGAGTCGAATATCTTTCCAGGTCAATTGCCCGCTCGTGACGAGAATATAGGCGGCCATTGCAGAGAGTCGTACATGTGTCCGCTTCACTTTCCAAACAGCAACTCGTGACGGTAAGATTGCACAGCTCAACGTAGGTGGGCCAAAGAGCCTCATATGCTTCTGGAATGACGCGAGGGCGTTCTTTGCTCCATCGCCTTCCTTCTCAATCGCTTCTGATATTGTACTCGCGGCAGATTTTGCCTTGTCTGTAAGAAGGTACTTGATTCCCTCGGCCAGTTTGTCGGACGTGAGGTGTTTGTAGGGTACCGGTTCGGGGCCTGCTCCAGACTTGCCAATCATGCTTCCCCAAAAATACTGATCGCCGAAGAAGGGCACAATCATGGTAGGAAGCCTGCATTTTAAGCTAATTGCTGTTGTACCAGCGCCGCCATGATGAATGCTGGCCCTGATCTTGGGGAATAGCCAATCGTGAGGAATGTTATCAATCATGAAAATGTTGTCCGGGACGTCATCGTGGCCGATTCCTCCCCAGCCCCTCGATACCAACGCTCGCACACCGGTTTTCTCAACAGCTTCAAAGATCAGCTCAGTGAATTTATCAGCATCATCCACAACGATTGAGCCAAATCCAATATAGATAGGTGGGTCTCCGGCATTCAAGAAGTCGACTAGAGATTGAGGAGGCTTGAAGGATGAGGCCAAATCCAGGAACACGAAGCCTGACACATCAATCTCGTCGCCCCAATCTTCAGGTTTTGGAATTAAGCCTGGCGACCACAGATACGTGAATGGTACATGCATCCTGTAGGTTGCACAAGGGGCCCAGAGGGTAGAGACGGGATCTAATGCTAATTTCTGCACTCGGAAATCATTGATCAAATCACCCAAGCCTTGCCATATCATCATCTCAACGAGGGGATACGATATAAAGTTGGTGTAGCCTTGGTCGACGTTGGATTTTTTGATGCTTGCTAATGGATGGGGAAACGCTTTCGTAGGCGTATAAGGAAAAGTAAACACCAAGTGAACTGGAATGCCAAGCGCTTCAGCACAGTGGATATGTGCGAAACTTGGGGGATTGGCAATAATCGCATCTGCAATGAAGACATCGCTCCCGTTAATCCTCGATCTTTTCTGGTTCGTATTTTCATTCTCGGTTGCATGGATGCAGGACCTCCAGAAGCCATCGAACATTTCGGCCATTGCAGCCCGTCGTTTTCCGATGTCACCGGCTTTAACTGTCTCAAGAGTAGGAACCATGCCAGGGTTCTTAACCATGAACGCCATCAACTTCGCAGGATCACCTCCCACGGAGAAGAATTCCAGGCCGGAGTCATTCTCCACTAATTCCCGGAAGACAGGATGGGTCGCAATTCTGACACGATGCCCCAATTCATCCTTGAGGTGTCTGCCGATTCTCAAAAATGGCTGAACATCTCCTCGCGAACCGACAACCATGATGACAATATTGAGATGAGGCTGTGGCCTCGGAAGTGATAGTATCTTTTGAGTCGCGGGTCCCTGGACTCTTCTCGGTCGCATGCTATGAGCAACAGCACCAAGAGCATTGGCGATGTAGCCGGTATGCGCAGTTTCGTGAACCGTAATGCGTAGTCTACCATCGCCTCTTGTTCTTCCTGTGCTTTTACAATGTTCGTCTTTCATGAGGATTTTGCGCATCAAACTCTTCTTGGCCGGCTTCGTATTGCGCACATCCTTGGCGTCGAATGCAGGCTTGGTTGACTCGCCATGGCTATGTTCATCGCCAGTCAAGGTATCCCCACCATCTGATGACGACGAATCTGGCTCGTCGCCTTGTCCTGCCATGTTCCCGCCTAATGGAATCCAAGCCCTACTGGGAATTGACTCGGCTCGCTCACGGCTGGCTGAATACGCCGCGGTTTGCCATCGTTCTAACGGTGGAGTGCGGTGCTGAAGAGAGCTATGGCGTGAAGTATTGGACGTAGATTGTTTCCTCGAGCTTGTTCCAGTGACGTGCTGAGAGGGAACATCCAGTTTGACAGGAAATTGAGCATCCGGGGCCGAGCCCGGTGCATCTCCAATGTCCCGTTGCATCGCTGAATCAACGCCTTTCGCGTGCCTTACTAAGGATGTTGTGTGAAGTTGGCTTTCCCCTACAACTGTAGGCGTCGAATCCTTGCCATCCATGGCTGCTGGCTTTTGCTTGGCTTTCGCTTGGCAAGTAGAGAAAGGAGGCAAGAAATCAGTAGTAACTAACGAGCACGCAGAAACCCCTCGTAGCCGGTCATGCCGACCGACATCTGGCCGGAAGCAGCGGATCGCCACGCAGTTATCGCGCTCTGCTACTTACGGCTTCATATGATTTGACATGATTAGGATTTTCGGTCTTCGCTGGGAAGCCACTTCAGGGTGCCCATGCAAGAGTGACATAGTGCATGTGCTCGTGGAGTCACCCAATTACATGATAGCACGAAGCCCTACCACACAGGTAGTGGGGACTTTAAGCTCCGCGGCGATCAATCCAACACTCGAAGCTGTTATTTAATCCCGGTCAACCCAGTAGCGTCCCCGGCTTGACTTCCTGCCGCGCTTGGCTGCTCATGCTCACCTCTTTGAGGCCAATAAAGCTCCAACGTGGGATTTAACGACAAGGACTATGTACCAATGAAAGAAACGCTCTCTTTAAGGTATGTACTTCTTCCTAAATAACTAGTTACACTACAGTACTCCGTCGAATTACTACAACCGTAAGTCTTACATTTCTGTTTGGCCCCCCGCTAGGTATTAACAGCGTGGATTTTGAGGCCCCAAACCTACAGCCCTAAATATTGCCTTGTCGAATCTCTAATCCTAACAAGCAAAGCAACGCAAATTTCCCTTCAATAGACAAGCCCCATGCCTAGTTAACAGGAGCCAAGCTCAGCAACAGGTTCTAGAGGCATAAGTTTTCCTGTAAGCCATGCAGAGGACATTAACAGTACATAGTAATAGCCGAATTTAAAATGCTGCTAACTATAGTAATTTCTGTCAACCTAACCCATTACTATCATTGCTAGCCAAAATGCGTCATGTGGCGATTTAACGCGGAATGTTTCGTCACTCAAGATCATCCGCCCGAGCCAGGGACTTATCGGCCTTAAGGAGGTCCAGTAACATCCTGTACGACTTTCTTCCATCTGTACACCCTGTCTATGCCCTTCCTCTGTTGAGCCGTGTCACATAGCTTCTCGTTTCCACACTCGCAAGTTGCTCCGTCTCGTAACCAACGATATGTTATGCTCCAGCGATCTGCTCTGGGCCGTATTTTGCCATTAGATAATGTGTCCGTTTTTCTGGCTCTAATGCCATGTGTCCAATGCAGCCTTGAATCACCGGTTAGTTGGATCATGCTTCTGGCTGGAAGATCTAGGTCCACCCTTGTTCCAGACTCGCCGTCACGAAATTGCATCAAGACTGGTGAACCCAGTGACAATGAATACAAGCGGTCGTAGGCGCTATGAGTGTCGACATGCGGCGGTATACCAGTGCCAGGTGGGTAGTGTTGCACGCAGACTTGGTCAGGCTCACGGCCCTCATTTTGTGGCAAGAGAGGTATTAGCCAGTCTGGAAAAGGCTTGAATGGAATGTCTCTGTCAATGCCGAATGTCTTGTAGCTAAAAGTATAACCATAATGTAGTGACCGACGTCCTGGAAGCGCAGGCCATTCGAGCTTGAAGAAGACCTTTAAAAGCTTGCTTTCCGATTCGGCCGTCATAAAGTCGGTCTGCATGAAGAGCCCCGAGGGCTGGATCTCGAGTTGCTGCATAACGGTTGTGATTATTCCTGGCCACACAGCAATCTGATAACCGAGATCACATTGCCATGGAATTCTCCGAAACGCGTGTACAGTATCACGTGACGCTATCAGCAGGGGGTGCTGTTTGGACCGAGCGACTTAGTTTTGAGAAAAGAAAAAAAAAAATTGCCGCTAACAGCAGCAAGAACTCCAGCAGCAGTAAGACCTCTACAGGACTTTTGTACGTAACAAGACCTCTAGCAGCAGCAGGATTAACCTTTATACACAGAACCTTCGTACAACAAGACCTGCCAGCAGCAACAAGACCTTCATTAGCAGCATTATAACTCACACAGCTTTGCGCCACCTATGGCATGGTCTCTTCGCTGGCATCGGACATATATATTTCTAAGTAACGTATTGTACCGCTCGAAGAAACTTCGTCCTTTACTATTTTCGCCACTACTATAACTCGTTAGAGCGTTCCTAAGTGCTTCCCTAGTGTAATTAGAGCTTATCTTGACCTCAGATAAACGATACAAACTGGGTCTAGGCAGAGGGCCTTGAGTACCTCTTCACTGCCAGTGCTGGCGCATCCTTAGTATCTTCTCCTTGCTCTTTGTGCCCCACTTAAAAAAGTTCTGCCTCATCAAGACCATCGAGTGCTTCCACGACCCAAGCTTGGCAATTCCAAGTCTTACTCTGGTTGTCAACTGGAGTATTAAGGATTGCAACAATAGCTGTCTCGTGGCCAGAAGACGAAATCTGGCCCACAGCAATAGTCTCATTGTGTCTGGCAGAGCGTTTAGGCTCTTTGTTATAGACTGGTGTCTTCACATATAACCAATCCCTCCTTTGTCGTCATTAACTTGCAAGATAACGTCTCCCTTTCTACTGCTGCTCAAGCAGATAGCCCAGTGGTTGGGGTCACGGTCGTCGTAGATCCGGTACATTGCCACGTAGACAATTGTTGGCATAGTAAGAGGCGTTTTTTTTAAAACATATTAGATCGGAAAGGAAGGTTGATAGGGGAACGTAATCAGAATAAAGCAATGAACATTGGGATAGGGCTGTATAAATGTAGCTAGGAGGCAATTCCTGACTATGTAAGGAGTATATTAGAGAAACAGCTCAGTAAAGTCATAGATTTAACGAGTGAAAAGACTCCTATATATAGTCTATGCGTTTCAGTTTATCTACAAATGTTGCTATGCTATAACAGCAGGCGTTCGTGGAGCGAGTAGATGGATTCACGCGCGATATAATGCTTGTTAACTAAAAGCTAGTTCAGCACGTTAACTATTGGATCCTTCTACTATAATGCCAAGAATGGTTACATAGGAGATTGCAAACTAAAACGGCTATCTGACCAATGACCAGGAATTGTCCTAAAAATAGCCTACGAACTTAGTCAAGGGGTAGCTCTAAACAATAGCCTAGTACCTGCAAGTAAGCGCCAAGCGTAGTAAGGCTGTAGCGACTGAGAAACAACATTCAGATTTAGTTCGAGGGGTGGCTCTTCACGATAACCCCAGTATCTGCAAGTAAGCGCCAGCACTATAGGGCTGTGTTACGACCCAACCAGCGGCCTAGCAGAATATCGGCCCGAAGAAGACCGATTAACCAATTACATTGCTGCTTACTACTCTACTAGTAAGCAGAAGAAGTAATTACTACTTAATAGGAATAAGTAATACTACTAATTACTACTATTACTAGTAAGTACTTAACTATATAAGACTTTATTACTTAAAACTATTCTTTTAGCTAGTTTTTAATACAATTATTAGTTATAATTATAATTATAACTTAATATTATATTACTTAGCTTAAACTATTTTATAGTTTTACTTATATAAACTAACTTTAATTATTATATATTAAAGACTTTTATTTAAAACTATACTATATTACTTTAAGTAATAACTTAATATTATTAAAAATAGCTCTTTAGAATCTTACTAATGCTTTTATTAATATATTAACTAATAAAAACTATTAAATAATAGTAAATAAAATTATAGTACTTTAATAGTTAATTATAACTCTTTAATAATAAAACTAATAAAAAAACCTTAATAAAATTATTAAACTTAAGAACTTAAAACTATTTAAAGGAACTTTAAGAATACTTTAAAGATTCTTTATATAACTTTAAGCTTATTATTATTTTTTTTTAAATAAAATATTTAAAGCTTATTAAAAGGTTTTATATACTAAAAAATACTTTATAAAAGTAGTATTTATATAGTTTAAACTTATTATAAAAGATTACTTTAATAACCTTTATTAAAACTAAAAAAAAAAACTTAATAAATCTTTAAAAATTATAAAAAATTTAAAAAAGAACTTAAAAAAGTATTTAAAA